>SSSI01009696.1:0-20674 GCA_004796505.1 Oryzaephilus surinamensis
ATAATAATTAACAAGACAATAATTATGGTTGTATTATAAAATTAAAAGGTCTTTTAAGTTCATGAAACCTTTAACATTAAACATATAATAATAAATGATAAATATATGTCTATATACATAATATATATAGAATAATTATTTATTTTTTTCGACTGCTGATTAAAATGTAGTACAAAATAGAGCATGTTCCATATTTATCGAATATTTTCAATAAATATCTGTTATATTATAAGAAATCCTGTGACTCTCACATGAACAGTTTCTACGTCAATATATTAAAAAAATTATTATAAACAAATTCTGTAATTTATTTAAAACGTATTATTTTCAGGAAGAGAGAGTCCATAGCAAAGAAGTTATTTTTTTTATTTTTTGATTAATGTTATTAAAATGATTATGCAAAAGATTCTTTTTTCCTTGAAGAAAAGTTTGTATATATATTCAAAACTGAATTTTTATTACATATTTTATAATAACAACAAAACTTAATATTATTATGTTATTTTTGATAATAAATATATTACACCCTTGTGTGTGTACATAATCAATAAATTTAATATTGTTAATATCTTCACATTTAAGTTTAGGTTTATGTTTTATTTATTTTCCAAGTGCTGTAATAAAAAAATTTATTAAATGAGGAAAATGACAATTTATTTAGTTATATATACATGTGCTCGTTTTGTTTTTATAAAATAATAGTAAAACGAGTTTTCCGATCGAAAATTGTTTGTCGAAACCACAAGTCGTATATTATTTGTCGATACCGTTGGTTAAAACAGCCTAAACAGTTTTATGACGTCAGTTGAAGAAGCAATTTATAAAAAGTTGAAAATTGCTTATCGAAACAAAAAATTATTGTTCATTAATTAAAAATAGACTGCCTAATACGATTATTACGAAGTCAACTTAATCCGGTCCTGTACAAAAATACAATCTAATGCGGAACGGTATCTATTAATATTATATGAGTTTTTTTTATGTGTTTCTCTCAATATATAATATGTAATATTCTTCTTACGTAAATGCAAATTTTTATATTAGCTAATATATAAACAGTTTTGTTGTGTTATTTTTTTTTTATTCTATAATAATGTTAATCAAAACGATTAATATTTTTCTAAATATAGGTAGGTTTATAATAATCATGTATAGATAATGATGATCGTTTTTCATATTACGAGTATTATTGTATAAATGATTATTTATTAATTAGGTGTTGTTTTCGTCCCTGAAATAAAAATTTGAGAAAAATGTTATAAATTTTTGTTACCTTTCTAAAGATTTTACCTGTACTCGTACAATACTAACGAAAATTGTAATTTAATGTATAATGTATTAAAATAAGTGTCATTTAATTTGTAATTATCGAATAATGTCCTTGTAGAATAATATTTAGCACCCGGTCTTAATGGATATTTAACCTTATGACACTTTTGGGTCACATATTTAATATATTATTATAGTTTTTCGATTTGTTTATTCAAATATTTTAAACATACGATTGTACACGTGCTTTTTTTTAATGTCTAAACCGTTTTTTTTTGAATTTTAACAGATCTAACAAAACTATAACAAATTGGTCAAACTTTGACACTGGAGACCTATCTTATCAAATTATTATCATATAATGTTAATAATCTATTTTAAATACAAATTTTTGGATATTTTGTTGTAAACTATATTAGAAAATGCATTTTACTGAAAATTAGAAAATTTCAATTATTTTTTTGGAAAATTGAAAGTTTTATCACGCTTTAAATGTATGCTCGTTTGTCCAGATTTTCTTATCAAAAAAAATATTTAAATATATTTAAAACACGTAATAAATTATAATTATAAAACAAAAATAATGACACAATTACTATATAGCCGTTTAAAATTACTTAATAATTAAAAGCTAATTTCAAAAACAGTATTATCGGAATAAATTTTTTTTCACTCACCCTGTACAAAATTTGTAAATTCATCAAGGCTGAATTTAGTTGCCTTTTTTTGTACAACGAAAACGATTAAATTTTGTTGAAAATAAGTACATACTTATAGATTTGAAAACCTAAAAACGAAATTGTTATCGTATTGCATAATTTTAAAGACCTCATTTTTTTAAATCTCCAGATAAATAAATTATATTTATTGTAATTATTTTATTATGTCAATTGAAGCACAAACGTTTCGTTTTTTTCTATAGGAATTGAAATTGTATTTTAAAAGCTTTGTATATTAATAGATTTTTTCGATTTGGCAGAAAAAAAAACTTTGTATATAAAAATGAACTATAAGCGACCTTGACTTCAAATAAAAATTTGTAAACAATTTTGCAACTTAGACGGAAGCAAATTTATATATTTGCTAATGTGTTACATAATATTTTATAGAGCGTGGATTTTGTATATGGTATAAATTTCATCTCTTCGAAATTTGACAATTATTATCTAATTATAATTTAGTAATTATGTTAAGGTGCTACGATCATAATTCTGAGATAAAAATTAAATAGGTAGTATCAAGATTTTTTTAAATATAAGAAAAAACGTTCAGAACTTTTTTTAAAAATTCATCTTCATTTATTGATTGATTGAAAAATTGTAGACGAACCACCTTAATTTGCTAATTAGTTTATAACACTTTTTAGCTAAAAATACATCTAATTACATTATTACGTATATATTTTTAAAATTATTGTAATAACAATGTTAACTGTTTGGAAATTAGTACAATTAATGCCGGTTACTGTATTTTATATACTTATATGTAAAGCAAATGGCGCCTATACACCATTTTGATTATAATATAATATGGACTTATAATACATTAAAAATGTTATTGTCGTTCATTTGAAGGACGTAAATGACATTAAAATAATAATGGATTTAATAAACATAATTTGTTATAATAGATGTTTGTGTATAATACAGATTCGATTTAAGAAAAGAAAGTTAATTATTATTAGACTACAAGATGGAGAGAAAAAAATTACCAAAATATTATATGAGGTTCACTTTCTACATACTATTTTTAAACTAATATAAACTATATATAAATATATGCAACTATGTATGTGTATTTGAAAGAAACACATGATTTATTTAAATTTAAAATTTTTTTGTGTTACGTGACATGTATATTCATGATTTACAATAAATAATAATAGTAAAACTTAGTTAAAAATAAACAAAGCCTAATCATTTTCAACGTTTAAATTCCCTTAAATATGAATATGAATTTGTTTTGAAATGATAAACAGTCAATTATTTTAAGTAAAACTAATATATTTTTAGTAAATGGCTTCTTTATCAACCGCATTTAGTCCTTATTGACTTTTTTGGCTTATTGTCAAGGTCACACCCTCAATTATGAATTATTTTCAAGTCAAATTAAATTCGGTTTCTGTAAATTATTTTTTACTTACAGCTTTCTATAATATGTAACTAGTTTTTAGCAGTTTTCCCCCAAAGATATTTTATAAATTACACTTGAAGCTTTTATTTATTATTATTTTGTTTTCGTATGTAATATATTTGCATTTGACGTATTCCAACAATGTATAAAAATAGCTAATACATATTAAATATTGTTAATTTTAATATTTATTTAATTATTAATTAGATTCTACTACACAATTATTGTTAATTATTTATTCGTAATTATTGTTTCGTAGGTAGATTCCTTTTATTCTAATTAATTTACAATCTAATGTAATTATCTTGTATTAGACTAAACAAATTTTTTTTTTGAATGTTTCATTCCAAAATTAATACATTTGTGTGTGCATTTAATTTGGAAATTGATTAGATGACCTAAAAATTGCCTCAATTAAACATAATACAAAAATAAAAAAAAAAAAATGAAAACTTTCGTCAATTTATCATGTCATCATTTTAATGATGTTTATTATATATTATGTGAATGTGAACAAATATATTGGCATCGTATTTAAATTGTTTCAAATCAGATTGTGTTTAGGTGGTTCGATTAGAATGCCAAATTTCGAAATGAAAACTGGAATTTGCAAAAATGTGTTCTTTTATAAAGAGTTTTTTATTTAATCAATTATATAAAGCAATGTTTTGTGTTTACAAATGGAATTTCGCCTAAAGACAAGCGCAGCGAGTTGCAGAAACACAAAAAATGTATTTCCTAATTGATTTCTAAAATTAGATCTCATTTTTTGATGATTATTACCACGAAATATGTTATTGATTTGTTAAAAAATGCGTTGTTTTGTTTAAAGAATAAAATTTTTACTGAACGAGCGCGGCGAGTTGCAGAAACCAGCCTCTCATAAACAAGATTTTTTTTCTAATTTTGTTAAAAACTGAAAATATGAATATATGAACTTGTTGCATCTTGCATGAATGATTTTCTGTTTTGCCTCACACTCGCTATGCTCGTCCCGCCAAAATTCACTCTGCACAAAACAATCTATTTCACAACTGATTTGTATAATTAAAACACGTTTATTGATGATTAAAAAAGTTAGTATTGTATTAGACATTGGTTGGGTTATATAGTCGAAGCACCTTAAAAATTGAAAAACAATTTTGTGAAAGTATATTTAGTACGAATGTGCCTATATGTATATGTAAGAGTGCATATAAGTCTAAAATGAAAGTGTAACAGCAATCAGGTAGTTGAAATTAAACTTTAGGCAATTTTACAAAACAACATTTGTGTTTATAAAAAATTGATGTTTTGTGATTAAGATTTTGACAAATTAAAAAAAAAAATGTATGAGGATTGTTTGAAGTTTAATTGGCTTGATGGTAGATTAGTAAGCATTATATATTTTTTTTGTAGGAATTAAAAAGTGCTTGGCAATGTTGTTGTTGTTGAATTACCTACGCCTAAATTCTTGTCTGAATATTAAATTGACGTAAATGCACCTAAGGTGAAAATACAAATTAACTGTAGATTTTTTTTTTGAAATAATTTTTCAATAATCACATTACAATTTTTCTAAATTGTTGAGCAAGATGGAAAACAGTTTTTTAAGTTCTCTCTCTGTTTGTCAATTTCTTCGACCACATTATTTGGAATGTTGTTGAGCTTTTGTAGAAAGCATTCAATTTAATTCATTTACAATTTCATGCAATTGTCGTTTATTACCTATTTTATTGAATACGTTGAAATGAATAAACAAATTATACAAATCGTTACGATACTTTGAACAATTTCAAATTTAAAAATAAATGTTTGTAATACACTTAAAAATATTCAAAAATCATTTTTAAGGTGGTTCGACTATTAACTAAAAAACACAATATATTTGTATAATATTAATAAAGTTTACAAATAGTTAAAAACTCCAGTTTTTTTAAATAAATCGGTATTAAATTTTTTTGTATTTCGTTAATTTTTCCTAATACAACAATTTGGAACGTGGTAGCATAGTCATACCACCTTAAAAAGACACACTTAAATATTTAGTAGTAAAATTCAGAAGTTTTCTAAAATATCCACTTTTTAAATAAATAATTTAGAACATTTTCGTTATTATACAATCAAGATATAATTCTTTTATCGATATAAAAAATTCTTCGGTCAAGGTGTTTTTATCATTAAAAATAAAACCCGGTCAAATTTCGATTTATAATCAATAATTTCGGTGCTTAAATTGTATTTTATTGTGGATATCGTTTCTTTTTAAATGTATTTTAGTATTATATTAATTATTTTACAATTTTTATATTTAATCTCTACTATGTGACAGTTTTGTTTATATTTAAAAGATTACTACAAGTTCAATAAGTCATCATAAGTTACAGTATTCTGTAACAAAGCATTTTAATCATAGTTACTGTTGTTTTTTTTGACATATTGGTTTTATTTATCAATTACTATGTTTAATAAGTAAACATAGCAGTGTGTGAAACATTTTGGTTTCAATTTAAACTAAATTTAGTTTAAAAAAATTTAAACTCAAGTTTAGTTTTGTTCAAATCGGCCCTTAATTCACTACTGTAATATGTATAACTTTCTACAAATGCCATAATTTTTATAAATACATGTTCAAATACTGAACTATAGATATGAATGTACGTAAAAAGTATTACAATTACGTAAAGTACGTCAAAATATGAATTTTTATAGAAATGACGACTCTCAAGGTTTTTGCATTTTGTATTTTGATATATACAAATAAATTGTGCATTAAAACTAAAACTTTAAATAATCTTCTAACTGTTCAATAGACTGTTTTTGTTTTTAAATACATTTGATATTAAATTGTATTAAAAAATATTAATAACTCGCCTAAAAGTTGAGAGATTAATTGAGATATATGTTAATAGCTTACTTAAAGTTAATCCAAGATCATATACTTATTTTTATATGTAACTATAATTTTTTACTCCGTACTGGGTAAAAAATAATCTAAACACGAAATTATAAAAATTATTAGTAAAATTATTAGTTTAAATGAACTTTTATCTACCCTTCTAGTTAAAGTGTGTCCCCCCTATTTTTAGTGTATTAAAACCTACTTTAACACATGTTATAGAAAATTAATTATAATTTGTAAATGCACATTAAGTTTGGTTTGTACGTACATAATATAACAGAGAAATTTATATGATTTTCAAGCATAAATTGAAAAACGACCTGCATAATTACGAAAATGGGCCACACATATTCAAAATATGAACTATAATATTATTCAAGTCAAATAAATATAAAATATTATTTCTGGATATATATATTTTATATTAGAATCTTTTAATAAAACTGTACAACTTGAAAATAACATACAAAATAAATATTATCATCTGATGATGTGTTTGGAAATTTAGTAAATATATTGATATGAAAGTAATTTGGGCCCACAGAAATGAATTTAATTCCACATTAATATTGTCATTTATAAAAATTTTCTAACAACACAAATATTTGTTTATTTTATTGTGATAATAATGTAAATATTGTTGTTACATCAAATATAACATACAAATAAAGACTATATTTACACGGATTGTTTGAATACTTTTAAAGATAACAGTATTATCGACGTTATAAATTGAATAATTTTTTTTTTAATTCGTTTACAGATCTACGTACTTACGATTTTAGTTTTATTTCATTTTATACGGTTTGCCACACTGACAGAGAAAATATTTTTCCATACCTAACCTTAAAATGTTGACATTTGTCGTATGTTTGATAGTTTGAATGTCAAATTAATAATGAAACGCAGATGTCAAAAAAATTATTATGTCATTTAAGTAACCATTTTGTTTTGTGCCATTTCCATCCATTTTAATCATTGGAAAATGGAAATCCTTTTCTTTTTACGTAAAATCCTCTGTAATAGAAAATAGTTTGTCCAAAGATCATAATTAATTACTTTAAGTACTAATTACATATACATAAATGGGAATTTGTAATTTAAGCCTCGTCCTCATGTGACACCTATTTATTTCAATTCAATTACACTTTATCTTGTAATGTAATGTAAGTTTTACAGGCAACTACATATAGACGATTACAATGCACGCAGATAATAAAAAGCGGTTCAACATTCGGAAAATGACCTTTGAATTGTGTCTTTCATTTTTCTGATAACCCTCAATCGCGACAAATATATATCTATTAATAAATAGCAGTATAAGATTTCTAAAATTTTTTAATTGCTGAAGTTTCAATTGTTCAAATTTTTTAAATAAGTGCGCAGGCCCGATCCGCTTTTTTACATATATTTTCTGTGATTTTTTTGTCAATATTTTGCATAAAGGTGATTAACCTAACCCTAATATGAATTCAAAACAAAATTTTAATATTGTATATTATATTGATAATTATATAAGAGCCTACATTTAAAACAGTATACAATTTTAGAAAGTTAATAAATGTTTACAAATTTTTTTCTCTAATAATATGAACCCAATTTTTTAACTATTCTATTTTCTTGTAGTATTAATAATTTTCAAGTGCTGGAATCTATAAGTTTTGGCAAATATTGTTATTTTTTTAATACAATAAAGACTCGTTTTGTTATCTGTCACAACAATTGCATTTTAGTGATTTATTGAGTTGCACTTTATCACAAATGTATGTGCATCAATTAATTATTATTAAAGAATCTCTAGACTTGTTATTTATCTGTTTCAAAAAAAGGTTAATAAACTTTCGTAGTATTTTTATAATAATGAATGTGTGTAAATGTTTCGTGTTGTTAATAACTTTCCATTTCGATAATTTTTCATTTTTAAAAAATATGTAATTTAACTTTTAAACGTCTTCAAAATATTAAATAATCCTATATATAGTGAAAATACACACCGGATAAAACCTTGAAATAAATTTGTTAGAAAAAATTGTTAACAAGATTAGTTTCACATTAAATTGTTAACCAATATAATAATGATAATAATTTTTGATTTAATTATATTCATTTGTATAGCATTCTTAATTATATAAAAGTGTTTTCATCAAATAGTTACTTAAATAATGCGTTTAAGTTAAATATTTAGTTAATTTAACATGCTTATCTTACGAACTGTATTATGTTTAGAATTTAATTTGTTTGAAGAATTTCACTTCAAGGTAGAGTTATAAATTTTTAGTAGCACCTTAATATAAAAATCGTAATTTTTTACAGCTCGTTATTAGATTAAAAAATGTTATAATGATATTTTAAACACCACGGTTTTATAATACACCAGAAATTGTAGATAAAAATGAATTTTAACCAGAGGGGTAAATAAAAAGCTACTTTAACAGTAAGCATAAATAAAATAATTCAGTTTTTCACAGTAGATTTTATAAAATTTAGTTATTTTTTAGAAAAATGTCACTAAAACAATTTTAACCGTAAGGGTCGATAAAAACACACTTTAACAATAAACACGGATAGTATTTTGTTCAAAAAAGATATTTGATTGCATTATACATAGTTATAAATTTTATTTATTTTATAGTCATAATCGGTAAAACAGAATTTTAACATTAGGGATCGATAAAAACGCGTTTTAACAATAAACATGGGTAGCAAGATATTTGATTTTTGCTGATTTCAATGTAATAGTTATAAAACTTAGTTATTTCTCAAAAATTAGGAATAAAACAGCATTTTAACGTTAAGGGTAGATAAAAACGCACTTTAACAATAAACACGGATAGTATTTTGTTCGAAAAAGATGTTTTTCCTTGTAGATATTTGATTGCATTGTAGTTATAAATTTTATTTATTTTATAGTCATAATCGGTAAAACAGAATTTTAACATCAGGGATCGATAAAAACGCGTTTTAACAATAAACATGGGTACCTATAGCAAGATATTTGATTCTTGCTGATTTCAATGTAATAGTTATAAAATCTAGGTGTTTCTCCAAAATTGGGAATAAAACGGAATTTTAACGTTAAGGATAGATAAAAACGCATTTTAACAACATGAATAAATAAAATAAGCTCAAATCAACGTTTATCGTTTTGTTTAACAAATTATTGTCGCTGTATGTCTTTTACAAAAAAAAATAACGGTTATACATTTAGATTTTCAATTATATTTTAACCGTAAGGGTCGATAAAAACACACTTTAACAATAAACACGGATAGTATTTTGTTCGAAAAAGATGTTTTTCCTTGTAGATATTTGATTGCATTGTAGTTATAAATTTTATTTATTTTATAGTCATAATCGGTAAAACAGAATTTTAACATCAGGGATCGATAAAAACGCGTTTTAACAATAAACATGGGTAGCAAGATATTTGATTCTTGCTGATTTCAATGTAATAGTTATAAAACTTAGTTATTTCTCCAAAATTGTGAATAAAACGGAATTTTAACGTTAAGGATCGATAAAAACGCACTTTAACAACATGAATAAATAAAATAAGCTCAAATCAACGTTTATCGTTTTGTTTAACAAATTATTGTCGCTGTATGTC
Source organism: Oryzaephilus surinamensis (assembly GCA_004796505.1). Classification (NCBI taxonomy): domain Eukaryota; kingdom Metazoa; phylum Arthropoda; class Insecta; order Coleoptera; family Silvanidae; genus Oryzaephilus; species Oryzaephilus surinamensis. The sequence goes on from SSSI01009696.1 coordinate 9,891, forward strand.
TTTTACAAAAAAAATAACGGTTATACATTTAGATTTTCAATTATAACATAAATTTACGTATGTTGCAGTCCAAAGTACAAATAAATATACAAGTTTTCATTGTATAATATAGTTCATTTAAATAGTCTAGTCTAGCATCTAGCTTTTGTTTATTTATAAACCGTGAACATTTAATAGTGATTTTTATTTTTTTTTTGAATATTAGATGGTTAGAAAATTGTTCGTTTACAAGGCAATTTATTATTAATTTGACGTGATAAAGTTGTAAATATCCGGAAATGAAACAGTTTAAAATATATAATACAACAATAATTTGTACGATATTTTTTTTGTAATAATAATATGATATGACAGATTGGTAGTTGTTTATTTTCTGGTTCAATGAACGCCATATTCAAACAATATAATAATTTGTCACGTAAATATAAAAATAATCATACTAAAAAATATATTTACAACTTGTATCAAATTGTATATATAGTAAAAAAATAAAATATATGAAATTTTAAATAATTGTTATATTTATATAGAAATGTACGTCAATGTTAATTTTTGTTTTTCATGTATATATATGCATTTGTACCTATATATGTATGTAAAAACTACAATATAAATTAAACGACCTATATTGCGTCTTATATATTATTTTGTTGATTAAAAATTTTAAGGACGACAAAAAACAGGTCAGGTTCTCAAGATGTTGAATTGTCTTGCAAAATGTCACAAATGTAAATTTGTTTATTTTTATGTTAATTGAAACCTTGTTAAACAACAGAATCATTTTTAAATTGTTTTGTACAATTATGAACATAGACTGTCAATATAATGTAGACACTTGTGTCTATTTATTGACAGTCTACGATTCTGAATGAGAAACTTTAATATTTTCAATACATTTTAAAGCAGCTCTTTAATTTTTTTTTAAATTACTATTAAAACAATGAATTTGTGTGAATATATTATTTTATTAATTAATTATTTACAAGTCAAGGTTGTAATATAATACGAGTTATTTATAATTTTTTTATTTATTGTGCACGTTAAAATTATTACATCCATCTACCTGTGTTATATATATTTAAAATTAATTGTATAAATCATCAATTTCATATACATATACACTGTATGTAATGACGTCAGACGGTATATACAAATTATGATTTTGTTTTAAAAGTATAAAAAAAATGTTGAAAAGAAAATAATAAGTTTTTTGTTTCTGTTTTTTTTTGGTGTTTATTTAGTTAAAAAAAAATCATCATTAACACCTGCAATTAAGTAATAATTTTCTAGGGAATTTCATTTTTTTAATAAACACTAAAGTTGATAAAATTTAATGGATAATAAAAAATTGAAACCAGTTTTTTTAGTGGGAAAGGTTAGTGAATTTTGTCGCGAAATTGTACTTTTACACGACATATGCATTTTTTTTAATTTTTAATACACTTTCCCAATATATTATGAGCTTTATATTTTATGTTTTTGCTTTTGAATGAAAGTTTTTTGTCAAATAAATTATTTTTGTTCAAGAATGATTCATGCACGTAAATATATTTTGTACTTTAACCCATTTCAAATGTGTGAAAATAATTTAAAATTAAACATTATATGCCAGATTTAAATTTATAGATAAATAATTTAAGTATTTTTTGCTGGTCACTAATGTAACAATTGAGGTGGTACGATCATAGTACTATATTCCGATTAAATTACATTTACCTATCGACTAGAAAAATTCAAGGTCGTTTGTAAATTTTTATAAAAAAATTATTTCGTTTATCCACTGATAATGTAATAATAAAGGCGGTACAATAATAGTATATTAAAATGAAACTGAAGTAGATTTATTGATAACGAAAGAAATTTTTATATATATAATAGTATTGATTAGTTAAGTAGTAATCGAACCACCTTAATCAAGATAAGTAATAAATATTTGTCACATTAATTCATTAATATACGAATTGCTTAAAATTCCAGCATGTCATAATAAAATACACTTTCGATTATCTAAAAATCGTATTAAGATAATTTTTAAGTTTTAAGCACATTATGAGGCAAATTTGAAAAATTGCTTAAATATTTATTTTATACATTTATAATTGTTTAAATTATTAATAAAATTTTGTTTACAATATTTTAACTTGTTTATTGTTTTTGCTCATTAATTTGTTTAACAATTTTGTTTTTTCGTGTAATTTGCAAATCAGAAAAATTAAAAACAATTATCTGTCTAGTGTCTAACTAAAAATAACCTACATTTATATGACAATAAATAATATGGTTGGCAAATTTGTTAAAAACTAACGTGGTAAAAACTTTATTCGAAACGTTAAAAGTGCTTTTTCTTTATCACAATAATCAATGATTCGATTTTTACTATAATTGTACTATTGTTTATTATTATAGTATTCAAAATCAAAAATCGTCAAATGATCCTGATAAAATTGATGAGTATTTCTTTGAAGTCTTTTTGATTAAAATTAGATAAATTTCTATTTTTTGATAATAAAAACAATTAAAATTTTATTTAGATAAGACAGCTTTAAGTGCAACAATTTTCAATATTTGGTTAAACACGCCCACTGACCTTGTATAAGCTCTTTTTACATGGTACAAAAGCACGAATCATAAAACAAGCTCGTGTATCTTGATTAAAACGATTATTAATTTTTTATCATTTTTATTATAGTAAAAGTTATTTATACTATTAAATGAAAAACACTCAATTTTATAAAATTCAATAAAAAAATGATTTATACATTATGTACATACGTAAGTAAATATATGCTGTGGCCTAAATTAATTTCAATGAATAATAAATAGAATATACTTAAAATAGTTTGATAACACAAAACGATTCTTACACACCAATTGCAGTTGAACTAAAGTATAATTGACAGCAATAAAGGTCCAATTTGTACAATTGCTGATAAGTATATTAACGCACTTTGTAATAGTATAGTAGCTTTTATGTGTAAATTGTGAATTAACATTATAGTACTAATAATTTTTGTTTACGAGTTTAATCATTAAGTTTTATATTTATGTATTATTTGTAATCGTGTTTTATGATAATGTTAAATCTGGTAAATATATAGCCTTGCACTAATTGTTTAAACTTGAAATTCATGTGATATATTCGACATATTCGTAAGTTATTTATAATATTAGGTAGGTATAAAAAAAATGTATAAAAATTTCTTAAAACAACTTCACAGTCTTGTTTTCACTCAATTTATTATTGTTTAAACCAGTTTCTTGACTAAAAATTATTTTTTACCATTTTCGGTATTACAGGTTCAATTTTTGAACAAGAAACAACAAATGCAAAATGTATTAAAATTGAAAATTAAAATTTTTTTGTTTCAAAATCGTATTTGTGAAAAATAAGTCTTACAAATCATTGTTATTATAATAAAGATTACAGCATATTACGTCAATATGTTGTTAAATATTTTAATTAAGTGTACTTTACGGTACACTTAAAGATTAGATATTTTGTCTCTTTATTTAAATAAATTTTGAAAGGGCCACTATTCTCGAAAAATTGATAAACATGTATAGGATTTCTATTTGGTCTCTATTCTAAGCTAAGTTGTCTTCCTTTATAGAAATTTTTAATTTTTTAAAAAATTATAGAGATTTATGAGCTACATTTTTAAGAAATCAGGGGCACTATTCTTGAAGTCTCGAAAAATATTTAGCTTTGATTCAGTCAATTTTATTTTCTGTTGAAAACTATGTTGCCATTTTCGCTATACATGTATGTTTTTCATTTTTGTTCAAATATTATTTATGACTAAAAAAATCAAGAAACTTTTTCAAGAATTATAAAATAGGGTTTTAAAGACGTCAGTATTCTCACTATTTTTAGTTCGTTTAGGTTTGTTTCGATCCATAAACAATCTACTATAAATTCTGATTTGGTTTTGGACTATTGATCGTGTTCGTCAATAATAAATTAATTATTTAATTACACATACATATATAATAGTCTAGATTTATATAAAACTATGACACTTGAATTCACTATAAAAAAAAATCGATGTAATTATATTACAATTAATAAGAGTACTTACATATTTGTAAACAATTGAACTAAAGCGCATGATCAAGCTTCAGGGACACTATTCTCGAAATCTTCACATAATTTGAAAAATTGTAAATTATGTATAAAAATTGTGAATTAATTATAATTAACAATAAATCATTAATATTTTCTACAAATTTTCATTCAAAACTTTCTAATTGTACTTTAAATTAAATATCCAAAAAATTGTTAATAACTTTGTACATTAGAGTCAGAAAAGGTTTTTGGTTATTGTAAATGGTTTAAAATTATTTTGTCGAAGTTGTGCAACAAAATCAAAGTGAATACTTATAGAATAATTTGTTTTTAATTGAAAATTAATGCTCAACAGCTTTTCTTTGAAAATTTGACTGAATGTATAATAGTTTCAGGTAAATTAAATGGAGGACCATATAATAATATAGTAAATAGTCTTAAGGAATCTTCCACTCTGGAGGCTGCTAGCTGTTGTCCAAAAGTGAAAAGAGAAAACGTACAACTAAAAATTATATTTTGCAATATTTGATGATTATGAAAAATATGTATTTAAAAATTATCAAGTTAAATTGAAGATAATTGCAATTTTTTACAATTTCACTGATTCACTGTGTATTAAAATTCATTATATTTTTATCAATATTCATAATTGATATGTCCATCAAATAATCAATCACTTAAGAATATTTTGATTGACGTCAAATTTATGTACATACATTACAACAAAAAAAAAATTGTCACACTGAACTATTAGTTTTATAAAAAAAAAAAATTAAAAAATTCGTCAATTTTAAAGAAATTTATTAATATTATTCTAATATGCATCTCTAGAGGAACAAATTTATAATTTGTTGTTTTTGTTGGAAAACTACAAGCTCATTCCATTTATAAATTTACTTATTTTTTATACAATTTGTATCAAACATAATTTCACTAAATGTGTCTTTGTGTTTAAAAAAAAAATTATAATCAAACTAATGCACCATTTAGAAAAAAAAATAATTATTAAGTAATTATTTTTTATTACAGCTTATTGATATTTAAAAGATAGATTCTTTGACACAAATATCTTGTATAATTAAGGTGTGTAACTAATATAAGGTGTAATTAAATATCATCTAGGGAAAACCCAAAAAGCGCCATCGTTTACACCAAAACTGTATACATTAATGTGATAAACTAAATGACTTATTTACCACGATATTTCTTTGAATTTGTTTGCAAAAATCTGTTGTGGAATTGTTCAACAATTTGTTCTTTGTTTTGACCTTGGGGTTTTTCGAAAAAAAATCGAAAAGTGCGTAAGCAAAGTTAGCACGTGTCTTCTGATTAATACTGCAACATACATACATTAGTGTAACAGATTTTTAGTGTTGAGAATGAGAGATTTTTTGTCGAGACCGTAAATCGCAATTGTTTTTTTAAATTCACATATAATGGCAATATTGCCTTCAATTAGCTTGCACGACATTGTGTGAGAAGCTTTATATAGACTTTAACGATTTCAGTGTTTCGACCTATGGTCTCGACAAAGCATTAAAAATTTCATTTTTGACAAAATAACTAACTTTTGTATAAAATAAAAAGTTCAAAAGTTCAAAACAAACAATGTATATGAAAAATCTTTATATATTTTATATTTTTAGTGTTGATTAAGGGATTGTCGAGACCGCAAGTCGAAATTCTGTTTCAAGTTCTATTAGTCTTAAAAAAGTATGAAAAAGATAGTGATGGAAAGAAAACCTTTATAATTCGAGCTGTTTTTACTATTGAGAATCGGAGTATTTTTTGTCGAGACCGCAAGTCCAAGTTTTTTCTCTTCAATTGACGTATTGGCATCGTTGAAGCTCAATATGCATTCGTGAAATTGTGTTTGAAGGTGTAAAATTTTTAGCGTTTATGTTTTTGGTATTTAGATTTACGGTCTCGACAAAAAAATCGTAGTTCAAAGTTCTAAACGATCGTTTCACACACAAAATAACCATTTTGAAGTAAAAGAATCCTTAACGATTATATTTATAACTAAATTTTCTTCTCTTTGACAAATTAGCGAAAAAAAAACGATAACAAATTTATTATTAATTCATTCTTTTATACGAATCATCATAAAATTTTTACTATTATAATAAAACGATTCATTATCAATGAGTTTTTGGCGCCAGTATTGTGTTTTATCTCTTCGTTTACGTATATTAGCAATTTTTCTTGATGATAGTGCCAAATACGTTTTACATAATAAGTGAGTTTTGAAAAAAAATTAAATTCCATTGCAAAAATTACCTATATATTTACATTTTATATTTTATAATATAAAATTAAAAACAGTTGCAGTGCATATTGAACCTTGAAATTTATTTGCAAAGTCAATTTTATTGTATCTTTTATGGTTTGAATAAATTATTTTATCAGATTTTCATCTGCTCTTCTTGACTGATAAATTATTTAACGAATCTTATGAATTATGATAACAAAAGTCCACTTTTTCACCTTTATTGAAATTAAATATCTACACATTTGCGTTTTTTAAATCCGCATAATGATAACCTAATTCAAAAAATAAATATTGCACAATTTTTTTGTGTTTACAATTTAAAATCAAAAAATTTTAAATAAAACAGTGTCAATATTAATAATAAGTTTCGTTAAATGTTAAGTTAGACTGTAAGATAAATAGAATGACTGATTAGAAAACTAAAAAAATCCAGTTTTTGAATAAACTTTCTTGTAGACTTGTTAGACTTGTTGACAAGTATTTCATATTAAAAATTGATAAGGGATCATTATTTCATTATTTCCTTAATAATTTTTAAATACGATTTTAAAATGTAGGTGGATCCAATCAAGATCAATCCCACTAATTATTAGCCCTCCCCGATCAAAGTCCGAAAAAGAATTATTGAAAATTGAAACACCACAGACGATATTACAGGACCGGTTTTGAAAGATTTTTAAAAAATCAAAGAGGTACCTTTATATTTTTAGAAATTAAAAAATTGTTATACTGCGTTATTTATTTGGATAAAAGTTGCTAATTTTTTAAGTTAACATTTCAAGCATTATTTTTGTGCAAACAGAAATTTCATTAAAATACAAAAAGTATTTATTTTCATTTTCAAAAATTAGCTGTAAAATTTTGATTCAAAAAAATGTAAAATTTTTGAAATTAAAAAATTTTGGTGAAAATTAATTTTTAATTATGTAAATTATGCAAATTATGTAAATTCTTAAATATCAAATTTCATTTAATTGTATTACCTAATTTTAATTACTAATTAAAAAAAAATAGTTAAACAAAAATTTAATCAAACATAAAAATGGCAATCGAGCGCAACAAGTCTTTTTGGCAATTGCGCTAAATCCGACCCTGCGTACCGATATTCAAAATTTGACGACAAAATGGTAGGATTGAGTTATAAGATAGAGTTGTTTTTAGATTTGCGCACGCGTTCCGATTCACATTTTGATCATTTCGACGATGTCCTTTCAAATTCATTCAATTCAATTTGTGGAACGTACTCGATGTGGAGACGCGCAACACCGAATCGACAATTTTACAGTTTTAAATGTGCATTTTGGTGCATTTTTGGATTTCTAAATTTTAAAGAAGTGTTTTTTGACTTGAAAAGTGCCTGAATTCAGTGCTTAGAAAAAATTCTTGATAAATTCCCGTTCATAGTTCAAAACCAGAGGATAAACTAGTGTTTTTGTTATTATTATTATTATTATTATTATTATAGTGCAATTTAGGTGAGGATTATTTTCCTGTTTTTTTTTTCCTCCACACATTCGTATACATATATATATCTCGTAGAATATCAAGGTCGTAAAGGTGATCAAGTTTTACAAAATTTGTTGAAATTAAGGTTGAATTTAATTTTTATGTAAAATGTGTGTTCCGAAATTGGTACCATTTTGGCCGTAATCCAAAATATGTAAATGCGCATCTAAATTTCACATTTCTTAATTATTATAAATTCAAATTAAATATGTTGGGTGAAAATATCAAAGTCCACTACATGAAAATTGGATCACAACTTGTTTACCAGACAGATATACATATATATATATATATATATAAATTTTTTGGTATAAATTTTGTTTTAAACATCTTTTTTATCTATAACGTAATATTAAACATATTTTCGTCTAACAAAAATCGTTTAGTTCAATAAACTGGCTATTATTGATAATGAAAATTGAATATTAATTATAATACATTAATTTCTCGTTTTCCCTCACACTTAATGGCAGTGTAATTTGTTAAATATTTTCACAATTATTCATGTTTATACTAAATATGTATATATGTATAAATTGTTTGATGATAAAATGTTGTGTATTTGTGTAAATATGTTAATTTTCATGTTAACTTCTTGATTTTTCGGATGGGAGATTACAGATTAGATATGAATATTTTAATATGAACGAACAAAAGGGTCCGAAATCAAAATTGGCGCCACAAAGTGAAAATTTCAAAATTTATCGAGGTTATGAATTAACTAGTTTAGATGGCAAAAACGTAATTAATATCAAATTAGAAAAGTATCGTACAGTATTTTTTTATAAAACGATTTTCTGTATTATTTATTTGAGTTATGCACGTCTTATCTACAAATATAACCTCAAATTATGTCAAGTTGAACTTTCAAGGGTAACAAAATAAATAATTATTAAATATTTGTAATTTACATTTTATATTATACAAGTTAATTTGATGGTATATTTATTAATTTTGTTCACGTAAAAGTGAAACTTGAACATTTTGTAAATAATCTTAAATATTTTTTTTTATAAAAAAAACTGCATACAATAAAGCCTATTATTTATTGCATATAAGAAAAAGAATAATTGTTTTATATTTTATTGTTACTGAAGAAAAAAAAATGAAAGACAGAATTGTTAGGAAAAATTGACCTTGACTTTCAATACAATAATTATAACAATTGTAGCAATTGGAATAGATTTTTTATTTTCTAAATATTATAAGGATCAGTTTTTCGAAAGATTTTCGCTTAATTTTAATACACTTGTAAAGTACTAATAAGTGTTAATAAAATGGGACCTTGATATTTATTATTTATATAACAAATATTTAACTTAAATTGTTAAGTGCGTAATTAGGTAGTGCCAACATCTGTGTTTAGAAAATAAAAAAAAAAAAAATTGTAACGCCAGGTACAGACGTTTAAAATAAAGGAAATCATAAATATTTAATAATATTATAATTTAATTTCCTCAACAATGTACATTTATTATAATGTTTATTTATATTCATTTTCACACGAACGTTGAATGTGATTTTTTCAACCTTGTATTTTTGATAGAGAGGAAAAAAAAGTCGAAATTTGATTTTAATTTTGTTTTTTTTTTGTATTGTATTTACAGTGACTGCAAAAATGACATTAAGTACAATTCCGAATAGTGCCCGACCTGTAAGGCGTCCGGGAAGGCCACCTAGCGGCAAACGTCTTAACAACGCATCCAGAGAATTGTCGGGAAAAGTTAGATCGGCCTATAGACGTGGTCTAGATCCATGTGATAATTCCAATGACAGTGGCTTAGGGTGAGTTCATATATACGACTGTAAAACCATTGATGTTTGGTTCCACTAATTGTTCCTGCATGGCGCCACTTTGAGGCAATACATATTTAAATCGATTTAAACAAATTTGCAAGTGCATTTGAAGTAAAGTTTAACAAAATTATGATTTTTAGCTGTTTTTTTTTAAATTGAAAGTTTTGTGATGACATATTTTGAAAATAAAAGTTGTACATACAAAAGCAAATTAAAAAAAATTCTTTACTTATGTAAATTTGGTCGAGTGGACAACGCGTCAGCTCGCAGTTTGATTATCGAAGGGATGATGGGTTCGATTCCCTTTGCAGGAGATAAATAAAGATCATTTTTTCTATATCTATACATAGTTTCATTAGTTTCATAAAGTGCTTTCACATACCTATATAATATATACTGACGAAGTGAGATATCCGACCGGGCTAAAAAGTGGGTTCGCCATTTTTATGTCCTTAGTGTATTTGTTAGTGAATTTCACATCTTGCAATTAGCATGTAAAATGCGCAAAATTGAAAATATGATGTGTATGTCACTGACAATTTATGACAAATGTCACAATTTAGTTACAACCGCTAAATCAGACTTGCATATTAAAATTCTAGCTTTCCATTTCAGTTTGTTAAAGACATACGTTTACATACTACATATATTTATCAAAATTATTTAAACATCGTCGAAAACGTATTTCAGAAAATGACAAATAGAAAACCGCTTTTACACTAAAGGCATAAAAATGGCGTCGTTTTCTATCTCTTTTTACTAGTCCAGTTTTTATTGTGATTTTAGTAAGGTTGAAGCGGTATATATTTTATAGGTATGTGGTCGCTTTATAATAATATGTGTAAAACCGAGGGTAAAATAATAAAAAAAAAATTGTGGTTAAATTCTAAAATTGAGTACGTAACTATTTGTTTATTAATTATACCGTTGTATGAATTAATTATTATTGTATGACTAATAAAATATTTGACCAACTATTTTCAGAAATTACAAATTTGTCAAAAATTTTTGTTTTTGTAAAAACAGCTATTCTGCCCACTTGGTTAAAACATAACTGTTCGATAAGTTTGTTTATATTCATTTTATATATTATTACAGAGAATGTTGTTTGTGACGTCAAAAAGACTACATCTAAATTTATCT
>SSSI01009703.1:0-17813 GCA_004796505.1 Oryzaephilus surinamensis
TATGTAAGTAAATAATGTAAACAAAAAACATAGTTCTATTTTGTAGTTCTATTTTGGAACGCACTGTATAGTGTTCATTAAAATTTAGAGCATGTTCCATTTGTTGTATTATTCATTTTGAAAGTAAAAGAAAAGGAAAAACTACTTATTAGTAGTTTGCTGAATGTGATAAACTTTTCCGGAAATGGTCTCCATTTGCGTTGGAGCCACATAGTGAATTTTGTATTGCATTTTGTGTCAATAGAGTTTTTTATTCAGTCACAGCTAAAAGATAAGAGTTGAATATGTATGTGTGTGAGTGTGTGGAAAATATTTGGAATTGAAAATTTACGTTCTTATCAGAAACTGCATATTATTGGCGTTTTTTCAATAGAATAGATTCTTTATGTAGTGAACAAATGAAACTTGTTATATAATGTAAAGAAGATTGCAGTTTGAGATTTTACATCTATGGAATAATGGATTTGTATAATTCACACTCATATATATTTAATTTGCATAAATAAGACATTTGGTAGAAATTAATTATATAGTTGTATAATAACGCGTTTTAGATATGTCGTAGCCACAATTCAAAATCCGCCACATTCCAAAGTGGCTAGCCACATTACAATGTGGCCACAACAGCCACATTGTAAAATCTTTTGTTCCTTCTTTTATACAATAACCAAAATACTTCAACAGACTTCAACTGTACATATTCTCATTTTTTACGTATATTTGGTTTTTTTTGGTTATTGTTTAAAAGAAGGAACAGGTTTGTTATATTTTGTCACTTTGGAATGTGGCGAACTTGCAATGTGGCTACGACAGATACATAACTATTTAAAAGCTATTTATTAATTATTATTTACAAGAGTATGTAAATTTACAAGTATGTGTCTATAATTTCAATAAATAATACATTCATTATTGATTACCTACAGTGGTGACTACCTTCTAATTATCTATTTTCTAATTTGTAGATAATGAATATTGTTGTGGATTTTTAAAATTGTTTCATAGTTATTTACATATTTGTTACAGAAAATATCACTATATGTAATAGCAATTTAATTTGTTCCAATAATTATATGCAAATTTTTTACATTAATAGATAGCATTGTAAAATATTAAATGTCGAGCCTGATATTTTAATAAAATACAAAAAAAACTTTTTGTTATCATTTTAAATTTACATATAAATTACCTATGCAGTTAGTTGTCCATTTTTTAGAGATATTTAACCTATTTAACATGTAAAAGAATTTAGATTCAAAGTGATGAAAAATTAAAAATTAAAATATTAAAATGAGAATGAAAAAATTCATTAATTAGTTAAAACTCGGACATTGTAACTTAGTAAGTGTTATAGCAAGGCTTCATTGTTTAAATTTTTAAGTTTTACCTGAAATTGAAACGACTGCATTTTTATAAATTTATAATATATGAAATGGAATAAACCAATACATATTTCAGTTACTGAAAATGAGTTTCAATTTTAATAATCAAAATGTAGTGTAATTTTTAAATTTTATATCAAACTCTGCAAAATGTTGATATGTTATAACTTATATTCTATTTTTTTTTACTACAGGCTTTTTATATTTCTTTTTTCATTTTATAAAACATATTAAACCAAAAAAAAACAATTTGTGAAACGACTTCCGTGTCTATCTTTCCACATATTCGTATGTGTGTTTGTGTCGATATAAAATACCACCAAACAACCCCTAAAATATTTCAAAATATCTATACATACTCGTTGTATACACGACAATGCATTTTCTGATGATGTTGTTCGGAGGTTGTATGCTGGAAAACGATGTTGTCGACAGAAAACGAGTATATTTACTAGAAAATAAAGAGTGTGATCAAAAACGACGGAATATTATATAAAAGAGGCGGTTTTCCTGCAAGAAAGATAGCAATCGTGTACATCGTTCGTTGTACATTAAAATAAATCGATTCCATAACATACATGTATAAAATGCAAAATCAAAACCAAAGTGGTTTCAATTTATTTGGTGTGAAATTATTATATTGTCGTTTACCATTTCCTTGTAGTCATCTCAAATAAGACATTGTATATTGGAAATGTTCATCGACGTAGCAAATTGGCCATCAATAGTCTTTAATGCAACATTTCCCTCCCATTAACTAGCAGAAAATTGTATTGTATTAAGGCTCGTCTACGCACAGTCTTGACTTAAGACAAAACTAAGGACCAAATACTATAACTATATTAAGAGTTTTAAACTAAAGACTATGAACTCTAAACTCTTAAGATTTAAGACTTTTAAGACTCTTGTTTTTGTTTTTTAATTTTTAGTCTTTTGCTCGTTAACAAACAGTCTTAAGACAAAACAATAAAGATTAAATACTATAAACAAAACCTTAAGAGTCTTAAACTAAAGACTACGGACTCTTTAAGGTTTAAAACTTTAATACTTTTGTCTTTGTTTTTAATCTATACCTAGTCTTTTGTTTGTCTACAAACAGTTATATAACAGAATAATAAAGACTAAATACTACAAACAAAGACTTAAGAGTCTTGAACTAAAGACTACGGATTCTTAAGGTTTAATTCTTTTAGACTCTTGTTTTAAGACGAAACCAAAGTTTTAAAACTGTTCAACTAAATACTGCATACTGCAGACTTTTAAGACCCTAAACAGACGAAAGATTACTGAAAAATTATTAAACAATTAACAAAGGCTTAAGTGTCTTAAACTAACGATTACAAACTCTTATTAAAACTAAAGTTTTTTTTTTAATGTTTAGTCCTTTATTGTCTTTTACGGTTTATAAACCACAGTGTTTACTTTTTAAAGTAGTAACTTTTAGTTGTTGTTTTTCAATTTGAATCATTTTTGACTTATAAGACTAAAGGTCCAATTATAGTGAACATATCACAAAATACAAATATGACAACTGCATATGTGATTGTGTAGACAATCTAGTTTTAAATGAGCCAAACACTAAAGACATTAGAGCGTGCAGACGAGCCTTAAGAGCAACATATTCGGGCGCATATAATACAAATGCATGTCTGATTTAAGATAAAAACGGAGACGTGTTTGGTCGTCGTTTAAATACATTTAACCGTTTTATTTCATGACACATAGTGTAAGGTGTATTTTATTTATACCTTGATGTATTAACGATTGGCGGCGGTCTCTTTGTTGTTATATGTTTCACTTGTAATATGACTCACCATACGTATATGCTCTTCAAATAAATATTATGTACATTATGTCTAGATATTATAATGAGAGGATGATTTCATTGCATTTTATACACAAAAACTTTATTTATTCATATGGAAAACTTGTTAATGTACTCAAGTGCATAATGTAGTTAGAGGATGGCATACAATTGTGAACTAATCACGTAAAAATTTGTTTTTTTCAACAAGTCTTCAATTCAGTGCATATTTTGTATGTATGTGGAGAAATTCTATTCAAAACGACAAGCTTTCAAAAGGTACATTTGTAAATCTCTCCATCTGAACTCAACTTGACAATAAACAAGCTTTTGTATTGGATATTGTGTAATGCACACTATATTATTTAGTTGTGTAGGTTGTGTATTATTTCAGATTTCTGGTACCAAAATTCTCCCGTAACAATTATATACAGAACCAGAAGGGGTAGAAAAGCTCGAAAAGGGTATTATAACATATACACAGCAGATAATATTTAAACATCTCTAAATGAAAACTATTAGATGTGTAAATTTCACATAAAGTCATGTTTACATACAGATTTATACTATTTTGGTAGAAATGTTTAAGTACAGGAAATCGAGAAATGAAAAAAAAGAATCTTGTTCAAATATGGGATCTCCGTTAAATCAACAATGGGGGCGTTTCTTAATTAAATACAACCGAACACTCCCTATATAACACACACTTTACATCCACATAATATTATAGAAAATATATAATATATACCCACATTGAAAAAAGGTGTATAACTATGTAGTATCGTGTATTGACTTTGCCTGATTACAAATATAAATACGTTTAACTGGTTTAACTTTAAAGGTAGTCTAACTATTTTTGATATCAGATATATATGTATAAGATTCGTTAAATAGTTTGTTTTGTTCAAACTTTAGTGTGGGATGAATTCAAAGATTTGTTTCCATGTGTTGGTTTGTTTCACAAAATTGGCTAATTCTATTAAATTTAGTATACACAGAGTACAAAACGTAATGTGTGCAAAAATTGCTGGCAGTAAATTTGTATTTGCTTTGTTGTAGTTTTTGTGATAGTAATTTTGTATTTTTACAACATCGTACAATCTTACACAATTCTTTTTAATATATTTTTAATGGTGTTGTAAAAGTGACATTTAAAAAACTTTTTAAAAACTTTGTTGTTCCTTCTATTTATTTTTCATTAGTTCAACTTAACGGATTTTTAAAGAAAACCAGCAAATGGTATATAATATGCAACATTTTTAATTCATCTATATTGGAACATTATTTTTTATTCAATTTATATGAAAATGCAGCTCCACTTTGCAATATTCTACTGCATAAAGTTGAAATTAAATTTACCAGATTGCATCGCGAACGCGCTGTATATACATATAGGTATATATGTATATATATATATATAAAGTAAAACGAAAAAGGCATTTCATTTTCAACAAAAAGTTCTTTATCGATCTTGGACTCGTACATTACAAAGGGATTTCTCTTTGGCAATTTTAACCATATATGTTTCATGGCACTTAGGCAGCATAGTATGTAACAAATTGTTATTAAAGTGGAAGCTTTTTTAAATCAAATATGAAGAAAAAATATCTATTATTCATGGGATGAAGCTTTCTTTATTTCACTACGTGCATTTTAATTTCAATTTTCAGTTTAATTAGAAAATTAACAGTTTTATTATTTAAATAAGTTGACCTGAATATTTTGCGAAAATGTATAATAAAAATGCGTTCCTACTTATTTTTTAAAACTTAATCGTTAAATAACATTGTAAAATGCAATATAATGGTAATAAAATGTAACTCACTTATTATACAATGTTCATGTACAGAAAAACAAATACTGTCGAGCAAGCATAAGTTACGTTTACTTCTAATTATAGCTTAAGGTAACAAGCGCATACATTTTTATTTTGTTTTAATTAAACTTGCTGTGATCAGTATTTATATGATAATAATATATTGTGCTTGAGGTTGTGCCTTTTTTCCATCTACACTTACAAAAATAATATATACTTGAAGTAATACATATCGTATGTCTGTTTTTCTAAGAAATGAGACACCTTTCACAAAACTATTACATTATTTTAATGCTGATGCATTACTTTTAAAAGAGATACTTAGTTATCATCAGTCCATCTATATACATAATAAATGTATTATATTTCACAATTAATGCAAAAGAGATTCTAAAAACTATTTTTAAACATCATTTCTAAGATTATCATTTTACACACACACACAAATTTTGTACATTCTTACATCTTTCTATTGTTTCTTTTATTCAAGAATATGAAACATTATTAAATTTCTCAAAGAAATTTTATTCACTCATAAATACATCGAAATTCGAATGATCGTTTATACGAGAATACTATTATACATGTCAGCGGATTCGGTTTTATAAAATAATCAAATTATTGCAAACTCACAGAAGGAATATATATGGTACCGTTTATAGCTTATATGCAAATTTTAGTGAAGAAGCCAATTGTGAATATAAATTGAAGCAAAACGCAAGTAACAAGAATATATATGCCTTAATATTGGTATTTCATTATATACGTATTTCAGTATATGTAAATATTTATGCGAAGGGCCATTAAAAATTCATCTAAAAATCAATATACACGGTAAAATAATGTGTTTTAATACAAGTAAATTGTAATGAAAAGACAAGGGAAAACGCTCTTCTCTAATTTATTCAGTGGTTGAAACAGGAAATAAAGATAAAATACCACACATTTATCAAATGGGCAATGAGGGGGTTGAGTTTATATAAATGTAAATAGTTCTGAAAAAGTATGATGCTGGAACAAACCACTCAGCTAAATAGAATGAATCATAATATTATGTATGTATAATTTTATTCTTATCTAAAACGTTCTTTTGTCTATACTTAGACTAGACGATGGCATTGTCTATGCAATTTTCATTAAAATTAAACCAACACTGATACTTATACCACCTAAGAACATATAAATAAATGCATTTTAGATTATAAACAAGATTACCAAGTTTTGTAAAATACTGTAATAATATATTCATTGTACAAGTTTTAATATAATAATGTTAAATGTAGGCATTTAATGGATGTTAAAGTGGCAAATATGTAAATTACAATGGGGAGCATTCAAGGGGTTATTTGGTGGTAAACTAGATAAATTAATATTTATTCAATGAACATTAGTCTTTTATAAGAGAAGAAGTGCCAATATATAAGAGAATTGTATACGGTTCCGTGTAAATATATGTCGAAAATTGGAAAGTAATTTAAATTGGCTTTGTTAGCACTTTGTCAAAAGTGTGGAAAAGTCAATTGAAAACAAAAATGGGGTGGTGACTTTCAGTAAAAGTTATATAATAAATTAAATGATGAGAAAATGTGCCCTATTTTAAAAACGCAACATCTAATATTGCTCTCGAAACAAAACTCAATTGAAAGTGTAACCTTTATTTTGTCGCCTGATATTAATCAAAGTTGGCAAAATGTTGATTAGATTCATCTCTTGTACACAGTTTCCAACCCCTAAATATTCAAAGTAGGACGTTTTCACTGTAAAAGAGAAGCTGGTTTGTTGTGTAAGGAAAACACGATATTCAAACTGACAGTTACATACAATAGGACTTATATGTGTGTGTTTGTTGAAGGCACAACTAGTGAAATACTGGAGACCGTGGAGAGCCACCCTCGGGACGTATAAATGCTAAATAAAGGCTGCCCAAAGGAATTACGCTTCGACTAATCCACCTCACAGCTATCTTCCTCTATGTTTGTGTATGTTGTACGTTTTTTTGGTTCAACTCAACTTCTATATGCACTGTGTAGTAGTGCAGCTTCTCGATTTTGTTCCTTAATTTATTACTTTTTCATTCCTCGAGGTCTTTTGTTGATATAAACAGGTTTCTGGATGCAACAACTTCCAACCATCCTTTACAATTACAAATTTCTTTTGACTTTGCCAAATTAAATTAAATTTTTATGTGTTTCGTTTTAAACAAATTTTTATTGTTTTCAGATGTACTGGCCGCCCCCTCTGTAGAAGCCTGTCCCAACGACAGTATCCTAGTGGAGAATGTCTGTAAATGTCATCTGGAGTCTTGCATAAAACCGCCTTGCCAAACACAACTGATTCAAATTTCAAATGGCACCAATGAACCGGGCAACTGTTGTCCAACGTATTCTTGTACAGAATGCGAGGAATCCAGTTTATTAAACGGGACATGTCCTTGTGCTCCAGGAGCAACTCTCAATGGCCATAAATGTGAATGTGTCGACAAGGAAAAAGAACTAATAAATGGCGAATGTGTTTGCAATCCATCATTATGTGAATTGGATCAAATTTGCGATATTGGTTCGGTGCGTGTTCAAAGTGAGGCGAGTGAATGTTGTAAAAAGTCCGAATGTATTCCATGTCCGCAAGATAGTTATGCGGCCAATAAGAATACCAATATTCTAGAGGAAATATGCGTCTGTTATCCGTGTGAAAAGAACGAATGTGGTGTTAATCAGGACGTCGTTATTAAAAAGATTGGTAGTAGTATACCGGGGAATTGCTGTGATTTGTATGAATGTCACATGAAAAGCAACAATTCCTGCAAATATAATCACAAGTATTATGCAAATGGGGCGCAATGGAACACGCCTGAAATGAAGTGCATTTGCAATCATGGCATTGCATTGTGTAAACAATTGTCTGCCGAGAAGAATTGCGTTATCGATGGAAAAGTTTATAAGGAGCAGGAATCCTGGACGACAGAGAATGGATGTACGATGTGTAGATGCCAAAATGGACGTCCGAAATGTATATCGCACTTTTGCGAAGTGAAAGAAAGCAAAATTAAGCCGAGTATTTGTCCACCATTGACGAATTGCTATCGAGTTTGTCCAAATGGTTATAAGGTGAATAAAAAGGGATGTCAGTTGTGTAAATGTAATAATACAACTGTGTATAATGAGATACTCGATTCGTTTAACCTGTCTGTTAGCGAAATTCGAAGAATTTTGGACGATTATATGAAAAATAAGTCCATGAATGAAGCAGAAGAAAGCGATACTGAAAGGACGACAAGTGGCACAAGTCCAATACCATTTACTACCAATTCTTTGGATCCGACTGTTACTAAAACTGAAGGTAGTGTTATTGGGAGTTTAATTATTTTAATTATACATAAAAAATTATTACACTGGGTTTTATAGAACAAAGACAGGGTCTTTTGACGTTTAATGGTTTGCTATTAAAATTTTGGCGAATACGCCAAGCAAACAAAAATGAATACTTAACTCACCTCGTACAATAGATAGAGTTTTAGAGAGACGTAAATTAAAATATATGTACACATAATTACTATAATTAAAAATTTAATTTACTTTAATTTTGTTTTTTATGTTCTTTTCGTTTATTTTATGTTTTTTGTTTATTTTTGTTTCAGAAAAGCGGAATGGAATTGCTTTCTTAATAGTAGCTATAGCAATTTTGATAGTATTCATCGTGGTCGTTTTCAGTATATACTGTTTCTGTTGCAGAAAATTGAAACAACAATATAAAACTGTAAATAACAATAACAATAATCTTCTCGATCAATCAATCGAACATGAAAAATATAAAAAAGTTGCAACGAAGTTGTAATACTTATTTTGTGATAATTATTCGTTTTTTTGTTTGTCTGTTTTTCATTTATTATACTTATAATTTTCTTTTGTGACAAATTAAGTAATTTTTTTATATTTTCTTGTTAAAAAACATCACAAATACCTAATATATTTTTGGAAATGATTTGTTTATATGGTAAATTTTGGAATTGAAATTGTATAACAACCTACAGTTATTTGACAGAATTATATTTGATTATGTAAATATAAATATATTATTCCTTTAATATTTCTTTTTGTATAATATTTTTTTAAGTTATTTATTCGGTAGGCAGGGTTTTTCAGCGATTCAATTTAATTATAAAGAATATAAGTTAATTTTGCATGTTATTTAGATCTCAGAAGTAATTCGGAAAATTATTAGCTATTGAATCTAGAAAAACAAGTGCTTTTTGTTAAATTACGTACAATTACTCTTGTGATGATTATATTTTTTATTATTATGTATGTATAACTGTAGATTGATCCTTGTTCCTATATTTAAGACTTGTATGTATTAAGTTAACTTATTTTTGTATGTTATTATAGAATTAATAAAAATTAACTGACGAACACAATAAATAGCAAAATATACAATTAATATTTAATTTATTGTGTTATATGCTTTAAAAGAATTGTAAATAATCTTATTAAACTATAATGTTTAATAACACATTATATTCATTTAGAATATTATATATTAATTATTATTACAGTATTTTTTCAAGTATTTCTTACGTTATTCATTTTGTCTTTTGCAATAAAACATTATTTTGTAATACTTTATTTATTATTGTACTATAATCATTGTAAATAAATAAAACTTAGAAGGAAAATTTGTGTCCATTTACTATATAACACACATTTTGTATTTTCACAAGCATTTTATTTGAAAAATAAGTCTTTTTAATAAAGTGAAAATCTTAAACTATAAAACATAGAATGAACAGTTATTATTACTAAAAACGTATCTATAAACAATTAACAAAAAACATTTTAGGTACTTAAGGAATGGAAGATTTATATAAAAAACAAATTAATCACTTAATTTCTTCTATATGGCTAGTTTCTTCTGTAGAGAGTTTTCCTTCCATTAACTGTGCATATTCATCTGCAATGTACGATGTGTCTGAATCTATTAAACAATAATAAAATAGCAGAAACAAATTGATTTATTAATATTAAAATACTATAATACTAACCACTATCATTTTCTTTGATATTCTTCCTTTCAGACGAAATATAATTTAAATATTCATCTGAATTAATTATCTGATACCAACTTATCATACACACCAGAGCAATGAAAAATAGATTAGCCGTTATACCTAACAAAAAAAATAGAGCGATAAATGATGAGGAAATTGATATATTTATAAAAGTGATAACTGATAACCTATTGATCCCAATATCAATGATTCTACATACCGAAAGCAGCTGAAAGTATTGGCCAGTTGAACATTACGTATCTAAGTCCTGAAAAGCGGGCATTAATTGCAAATCTAACGGAATAAATTTCAATTTGTTTGGATTGAATTTCGACATCAATGTCAGTTACAGGAGAATTCTGCAAAACAAAGCTATTGTAAAGAATAAACCGCTTATTAAAGAATGTTTTTTTACATCTTTTTCTTCGTATTCAGAGAATAATTCCACTTGAATTAATTGTTTCTCTTCTGCAGCCCCAAAAAGATATAAAGGACTATAGAACAGCTTGTACAGCGTCTCCACAAGAACGCTTCGGTAGTGAAGCATCGTAGAACGGCAGGACCTGGCCAAAGTCGAACCATCGTTTCCTTTAAAATTGACACAAACCATAAACATGCCAAGCCCCTTATTGGTGGGTGATTCTGGCATCTCAATGTCCAAATGAACCCTGTATGCCTGACCCATCATCAAAAGCTGTTGTCTTTGCGTTAGTTTAACATGAGCAGATGGGAAGCTACATATACCATGCTTTTCTGTGTCATCATGCCAAGTACCACAACTCCTAAACAACCAAATGAAATGATCGAAAGTTAAATATGGTCAGCTACTTACTGAAATGTTAAATGAACTGGTCGTTCATGTGATATTGTCGGTACATATGCATAATAGAATGCTATATACATGAAAATTGAGAGCCATACTAAAAGAGCTGTAATAAGTGCTACAACGGTACCCCTAAATAATATTTCCCTTATATTATTTACACCCGATTTTGTACGACGTTTGTACAAATTCACAGTATCATGGACGAATTTCACTAAAGGCAGTTTTAACCTTTGCCTCAGAAATTGCCGGGGCCCTAACGAGAGAGCAGACTTTAACGTTGACAATACACCAAACATGTTTTAAATCGAATTGTTATGTGAATGATTTTATCAGCTGAAATTTGGACATTTTTGATAACCTCAAATCTTAAATTTGACTTTTTCAAGTAGGCAACCAACAATAACGGGTTTTTAAGTTCTGCAACCAAATATTCATATTCCAAGTTCCTAAACTTAACCTCAAACAAATTGGATGTTTTTTCGATCCATCTTTTAAAGTAAACAAACAAGAACATTTATTACGTAACACAAGAGGAAGTTTACTTTGTCTTAGAGAAAGTAGCTTCCATTTTATTGTAGTCTAAAGGTGAGACGAGCTGAATTTATAATTTGACCATAAACGTATGTTTGTTAGACAGATAGATGTTCATTATCATGTTTTCAAGGTTTAACTCATAAAATATTTAGTGGTTTTATGACTAAATTTAGTATTTACATTATTTGTAAGGTATACAATTTGTTTTAGTTCGCGTTTAGTTACCGTAACAGTATTTCTTATATCAATTAGTTAACGAACAATTTATTCCAGTAAAAAATAACAAGAAACGATGGCATCTACTCATGACATTTACAAGAAGCAGAAAACCTGTATGCAAGTAGCAACTAATGTAACCGAACAACATCACCACGTTTCCCGAGCTAAACGAGGGCAAATTCTGGGCCATTTACGAGGTTTTCGTGGCTGTACAGTTTGGTTCACTGGTTTATCTGGTGCTGGAAAAACTTCCATTGCTTTCGAATTGGAGGCTTACCTCGTGTCGCATGGAATTCCCGCCTACGGCCTAGATGGTGACAATATGCGAACAGGACTCAACAAAGACTTGGGATTCTCTAAACAAGATCGTGAAGAAAACATTCGACGAGTAGCTGAAGTGGCTCGATTGTTTGCCGATGCTGGCCAGATATGCTTATGCAGTTTCGTTTCACCATTCGCTGAAGACAGGGAAGTTGCCAGACGAATCCATCGTGACAGTGATTTGCCATTTTTCGAAGTATTCGTGGACACGCCATTAAATGTTTGCGAACAAAGAGATACAAAGGGGTTGTACCAAAAAGCTCGTCAGGGTGTAATTAAAGGTTTCACTGGCATTGATCAACCTTATGAAATCCCCGAACATCCTGACTTGGTGGTAAAAACCATCAATTACTCCGTTGAAGAATCAACTATGCAAGTTGTGGAATTGTTGCAAGAGAATGGAATTATTCCATTTATGCAGGAAGCTAATGATAACGTGCCGGAATTGTTTGTGCCGCCAGGTCGACTTCCTGGGGCATTGGAGGAAGCCGCATCTTTGCCAGTTCTTGACATTAACACTTTAGATTTACAATGGCTTCAGGTTAATTCCATTTCAATACTAAATTATTCGTTTTTTATTCGATTTTTGTTTAATTAGGTGTTGAGTGAAGGTTGGGCTTATCCATTAAAAGGCTTTATGCGAGAAGACGAGTTTCTACAATCCCTTCATTTCAATTGTCTGGTAAAAGAAGCGAATGGAATTAGCCAATCCATTCCAATTGTCTTGCCAATCACAACAATGGACAAAAATCGCTTACAAGATACTTCAGCTATCGCTCTTCACCATCAAAACACCTGCTATGCTATTTTACGTAAACCTGAATTCTATTTTCATCGTAAAGAAGAGCGTGCCGCCCGCCAATTTGGCACTACAAATAAAGATCATCCACATATTAAGATGATTTACGAGTCTGGCGATTGGTTAGTTGGTGGAGATTTGGAGGTGTTGAAAAGAGTTAGATGGCATGATGGTTTGGATTGTTATCGTTTAACTCCGAATGAATTGCGCGCGAAATTCAAGGAAATGGGAGCGGATGCTGTGTTCGCTTTCCAACTAAGAAACCCTATCCATAATGGACACGCGCTGTTAATGCAAGACACCAGAAAACAGTTGCAGGAACGTGGATACAAGAAACCAGTATTATTATTGCACCCTCTTGGTGGTTGGATTAAAGACGATGATGTCCCTTTGCCCACAAGAATTCTTCAGCACGAAGCAGTATTAGATGAGGGTTTGTTGGATCGAAATTTGACCGTTTTGGCCATCTTTCCCAGTCCTATGATGTATGCTGGGCCAACGGAAGTCCAGTGGCATGCAAAAGCCAGAATGAATGCTGGCGCCAACTTTTATATCGTCGGTAGAGATCCAGCCGGTGTACCGCATCCTGCTGGTAAGGATGCCACTCCAGATGGCAATTTATATGACGTTATGCATGGTGGTAGGGTGTTGAAAATGGCACCAGGTTTAAGTAATTTGGAGATAATCCCATTCCGTGTGGCGGCGTATAATGTTAAAGAGAAACGAATGGCTTTCTTTGATCCATCAAAGAAAGAGGAGTTTGATTTTATATCAGGAACGAAAATGCGTTCGTTGGCTAGAAATGGGGAAAATCCACCAGATGGTTTTATGGCACCAAAAGCATGGAATGTGTTATCTAGCTATTATCAAGCTTTAAACAAAAATTAAGTAGGTATTATTATACATATCTTCTCTGTTTGTATATGTTAACATTTATTTTATCGTTTTTATAAATCTTTTTATTAACATTCCGTATATTATTATGTACGTGTTTTAATTGTAATGATAAATATATTATTGTGTTATTTAAATTTTCGATTGTCTTTAATTTCATCACATATTTTTTAGGTTTAATAATTA
Source organism: Oryzaephilus surinamensis (assembly GCA_004796505.1). Taxonomy (NCBI): domain Eukaryota; kingdom Metazoa; phylum Arthropoda; class Insecta; order Coleoptera; family Silvanidae; genus Oryzaephilus; species Oryzaephilus surinamensis. The sequence goes on from SSSI01009703.1 coordinate 13,823, forward strand.
ATTTATCAGTACTTTATCAAAAAAAAATTGTGAGTGAAATACTTTTAAAAGTTAAATATTCATTTAAAAAAATACTATTTGCGCTATCTATGAAGCATTTATTAAACTTGAAATTAAATTAATTCAAATCATAGGAATCATTCTTAAGTATACTTAAACTTAGCAAATGTTAGACAGATGGCAATATCAGTTTTTTACTTTTAGAGATCTCTATTTACTTTTCTGTACGATTTCCGGCTTTTTTGTAATTTTGTTTTAAATAAAGCAATATAACCTTATTTTTAGTGAAAATGTTAACTATTTTAGAAAATAAGTTTTATCCTTTAACATGTATAGCGTTATTTGCATCAGGATCTTATTTATGGTACAACCTTTACTGTACATACAAAAAATACAAGTCTGAGTGCGAGGAAAAGTTATTATTTCAAAAAAGACATAATTGTGTAGTTACATATTACCCTCAAAAAGGAATAATGGGTTGGCCACCACATATAAAAAGAATAAAACCATCTATACAAAACATTGATGTTTTGTTTGAACCTTTTATTTACTTTATTACAACAGCAGAACATTCAATCGATGTAGCAATAATGCTATTAGGTGTAAAAAGTATTATAAATGCATTGAAAGACACTTACAAAAAAGGTATACAAATTCGTATAATAGTAAACAAAGAAAACAGCTTTATTTCTGAATTAAAATTGTTAAAATTAGCAGGTATTAAAACGTTACTATTAATTCCTTTTCGGAGTCAAACTAAAAGTAGATGTTTTTCAGGACTGAATTTAAGGTTGTATGAAACCAATACTACAGGACTAAATAGCATCATGCATTATAAATTTATTGTTAAAGATTACACAGAAACAAATGGTTACTTGTTTACTGGGTCTTTAAACATAACGAATCAAGGTTTTCTTAACAATTATGAAAATGCTGTCTTCAGTTCTAATCATTGTCTTGTGGAAAAGTTTCATAATATATTTCAGGATGCATGGGAACACTTGCATCCTTTTTAATTTTATAAGCGTTTTGGATTTTTAATAAACAATTGAAAAAAGATCGTTTCTTTAGGATATCATATCGATCCAATCCAACATTAAAAACTGTATTTTCTATATTTTACGTAAAATAACTAAACTTTTGTTTCAAACAACCTTCTTAAGTACAAAATTTATACTCAAATTAAGTAATTGAAATCCATAACAACTTTATAAAGTTTGTAATTGGATCGTATTTGACTTATTTGGTATAAACCATAAATTGATCGAAAAACAAACAGCACGTGCAAGTAATTCATTATCGCTAATTTGAATGCAATGTACATACATATATGTATTAAAAAACATAACATTATTAATATTAACTTGATATTGTATATTATATAGCGCACTAATATAGGAAATACGAGATGCGCCCTTGAGCCTTGTCCTCCAACTACATAATAGTATTCCCCCTGATTTGGTCGTCCTGCGCTGCACAAGTTCACGAAATCTTTGTGTGAAATGTTTGGCATTTGTTCTAACTAATCTCACGTCATTAATTTAAGTAGTTTTATTGTGTCTACGTACAAAGTTCCACATAAAATATGAATTTATCTCGTCTACGTTTAATAACATTCGATGTAACAAATACATTATTGCAATTTCGTTCAGCACCTGGTAAACAGTATGGTGAAATCGGCGCAATGTACGGAGTTTTGGCCGATAATAATTCGTTGAGCGCCAATTTCAAAGCACATTGGCGTAAAATGAACCAAGAGCATCCGAATTTCGGTCTCAACACCGGACTGGGATGGCAAAATTGGTGGAAAATGATCGTTAAAGGTACATTTAAGGATTCCAAATTCGATTTGGATGACAAAAAATTAGATGCAATTGCAATACATTTAATAGAAGTCTACAAAACTTCCGCTTGTTGGCAACAAACTTATGGGGTGTTAGATTTACTGACTTATATTAAACAGAAGAATATTCCAATAGGTGTTATTTCAAATTTCGACCCCAGACTGCATGACACACTGACCAATACGAAGTTGAAACACTTTTTTAAATTTATTGTAACTTCATATGAAACTGGAATTGAAAAACCAGATCCGAGAGTCTTCCACACAGCAATGTCAGTATCGAAAATAGACAATTTAAAGCCTACAGAGTGTTTGCATATTGGTGATTCGACACCTCTGGATTATTATGGGGCTAGAAATAGTGGATGGCATGCAATATTGATCGATGATCGAGATCCGCAAGTTTTGAAACAAAAATATCCCGATCTGGATCCAAATCACTTGTTTTCCAGCTTGTATAATTTGCATAAATATTTTTTAAGCCAGGAGAACAATGAAGAATCTGTGTCCAATGAAATGCTTAATTAATCAATCTTTTTAATTGACTTTAAATGTATTAGAGTGTAATGCATTTATTTTAATATTTAACTACCTAGTCAGAAAATTCACTGTACATACATATGTATATTCAGTTTGTTTGTTTTATTTTTTACATGTAAATAGATATCTCATGTTTAGACGATATTTTGATAATAAAGTTGATGTTCAGTAAATATTTACATATACTTTTATTGTTCGACATAAATCACAGTTTCATTAATAATGGAACTTGTTATTGTTATCATTTTTGATATTTTCGTGGCGCCTTCGCCAAATTTTAAACGACATACATTTTAACAAAAATAAAACAATGCCCTTTTAATGCATTATTTAATAGATTTTCCTTTTGGAAAACGCATGCGTTTGGTGTATTTTCCACAATATCAGCTGTTTGTAGTAAAATCCTGAATAGAGGATAAACTGTCGGGATATAAGCAGGTTTACAATTTGCAATTTTATTTCCCAATTTTTTTTCGCTCATTTTCGCTCTCGGTGAATATAAAATAACTATGTCGCTTAATTTTATTTTATTTTGTAAAGTTTTCGTTAATTAGATTTTTCATAAGTGGAAATTTAATGTGACTTTATGGGAAATTAAAGACTGGAATGCTTTCATTAAATAAAGCTGTGCTTATTGTTTTATTAGCAACGCTTTCAGTTTCCAAAGCCTTGAAAGTTCTCAAAGAAGGTAAATAAAATTTTGTTGTTGTATTTACTTTATAGTAAGTAGTTTATGTCTCAGTAGCAATTTTTACTACTTTAAATAAATTAAACTAAAAGTACAAAGTACACAAATTTTAGAAAACTTTATACACTCGTGGGTTTATTAATCAAATTAAATGCGTTTATCTAGTTTTATTTGTATATTTATCAAAATACAATTCCATGTGTTGCAAATCTTGCAAAATTGTATTCGCATATTATAAATGGTAAATAAAATTTTAATACAAGGTTTCCCATTTATGAATTTTACTTTTTAGCAAACATAAATTATTAGGTTTATTATAAATGAAAATTTTAACAACCGCAACTGCTACACTCCGCAAATTGTTTAATGGACTTTTCTGTAAAAGTGTCCACATATTACACAATAAACCAGTAAAATAAACATGCAAAATAAATATGTAATGTTCGTGTTTGTGAAATATATTTGTAGATTTCAAATCGAGTCCATGTAGTCCGCCCCAATTCGCCTTAAACGGCACAAAAACCGAACAAAGCGAACATCGCATAAAAAAAGAATATAGCCATGTAAGAGAAGTAAAATTTTCCGGTTCAATTGGACCATTGGGTGAGAAACGTTTATGTAAAATCAAATGCATTGATGGTCGATGGGCTGGACCGCTTTGCAGTGAACAGCACGGTAAAATTAATCATTTCAAAAAAAAAAAAAATGAAAAAATTCAACTGTAAAAAGACCATCTATTTTAGATAATGGACGTTATCATCCGCTATTTAGGAACTGCAAATTGGACTACATTAATCCACATTTAGTCATAACATTTCGTAATGTTTCCATGCAGGTAAACAAGAAAAAAAATTAACTGTAATATATCTACATTTTACACTGTTTTATAACATTCGCACGAATAAAATTTAAATAACTAA
>SSSI01009704.1:0-21782 GCA_004796505.1 Oryzaephilus surinamensis
AAAAAATCACGATAGCTATACAGGGTGTTCCAGAATAACGTGGCAATATTTATGGGGTTATTCCTGACGGTATTCTAAGAAGATTTATCTATAAACCTTAGTCTGAAAATCATTCGTTTTCGAGATACAGGGTGTTAAAGTTTCTGAAAAATTAAGGTTTTTCTTTAATATCTTGAAAAACATTGTAGATATCAAAATGAAATTTTGCACAAAGATATAGTGTATTGTGACACATGTTCGCGTAGAATTTTGAAAAAATTTAGCACTCCCCTCTATTAGTTTTGCTGGGGTGGAAACACACCCTAACACTTTTGATTTTGTCTTAGGTAAATATACCTTCAATAGGCTCATTTGATAGATAATTTAAGTAGGAATCTTTTATGTCTCTTTAAATTTTTTGTTTAAATGTGCCGTTTTCGAGAAAAATTCAAAAAACTGAAAACGTGTCAAATAAAATCAATTTTGAAAAATATTAAGTAGATACAGGGTAGTGAATAAGTAAGTGTTATAACTGTAAAGGATAAATGTGTGAACTAAAATAAAACTAATAACATTTCTACTTGGGTAAAGCTGTAATTGTTAAATGTTTGCAAAATATCCAAAGTTGTTCAACAGCAAGTCAGTTCACAACACATAAATCAAATATATATTACAAATAGACTTGCAGTACGATTAATTAGTAATAAATAAAGTATATAATGACAGGAGATTGCATGCAAGTAATGAAATAAATCTTAACAGTGGGGGGCATTACATGACCCGCCGCCACGTTCCTATATAGAAACTATGCACACTGTATATAGCTGAACAAAAAGGTAATTAGAAACACACGGCAGGAAATGCGCCCACATTTGCCTCTTACTCTCTATATTTATTAAAACACACACACATACATATAGAATGAGCGATAATAAAATGCCCGTATATTAATGGAATTTAATTTTGTTTGTTTACATTTTATTTGTACTTTATTTAGATTCATTTAAAAGCATTCTATACAGATACAACTTATTTACATTTAATTAATTTTTCATGTTTAAAGAGCATTTCCATCTGCGTCCAAATACATATACAGGGTAACTTGAAAGTGTGTGACAAAAAAAAATAAAATAATGATAATCATTGGTGTTTCTTCGGTGATGACAATTTTGTGCAAATGATTTTTGAATTTATTTATAAAAACTTGTTAGCAAATATTGAGAGTCCAGAGTACAACGGGTTGGAAACCCAGTAAATCACAGATTACAAATATACAGATATTTCACTCAGTGAAGAGGAAGATGATTAGAGAGAGATAAAATTGAAAACTTAGTTAAATTGCTAATATCGGTAACGATCGAAGGTGCTCGCCGAAACATAACCAAAGACGAATTTTAGCGAGAGTGAAATATCTGTATATTTGTAATTTGTGGTTAAATAAATGATAAATATATTATTTTTGTATGTCAACGTAGTTCCAATATCGCACCATAGTGGCGCCCGCTCGGGCGCCTCTGTTTAAGGCAACTCTTATATTTTTCTTTCTGTGATAATTATGACAACATAAAACATTTGTCAAAATGACTTTCAAGTCAGTGTATATACATATATGTATATGTATGTGACGTGTCAACAAATACTCAGGGATATCCTTAAACAAGCAGGCAGGGATCATACAAGTCCTGTTCATTATTGGATTACGCCACTTTGACATTTAATTATTTAAAGTGAGACGACGGAGAAAACCCGCACCCAATTTATGTATACGTGTTAGTTTCGGCATTAATACTGGCAGATTTTCCCTGTTTACATACAGGACCGGCATCATCATCGTGTACGTGTCACATATAGAAATGCGAATCTGGTCTCTTTTGATTGTTGTAAAAAATAAAATGCCATACGCAATATCTAAACAATAATTACAAAAAAAAACGTTTAAATTTCCCACACAATATCCATTTCCGTTTTCCGTCAAATTTGAAAGAGGTGGGGGAGGCTAGAAAGTAGTTATGGTCAGAAAACCGAAAACCGATCGAATAGAGTCTGTTTTCGATGAAACTGTAATTGAATTTCTGTATATTATGTCAAATCCTGCACACATAAGATCCGGGCCTGCATTTCGATGTGAACTCATTTCAGTTAAAGCTCATACGTCACTCGGGAGTAAATTAAATAAAGTCTAAGCTTTGGTGGTAGTGGTGTATAAAAGTAGTACACATACACACACAAATATACACTTTTATACATATATATATCTGATCGCTGGCCATCCAATTTCCAGGATCGATCACGTCCTGTCTCTCCCTATAATATACACAGGGTGTTGCAGAATAACGTCAGAGTTTTTTACACTAAAATTCTCAATTTTGTGTAAAAGAAGGTTGATAAACTCTCGTCCGAAACGAATTCATTTTCAAGAAACAGGGTGGTTACAATTTCTTTTAAAATGGAATTTTGCACAAAAAATATAATTTAATTCAGTAAGGGTTTACGTAAAATTTTGAGGCTTGCCACCCTCTTTTAATAGTATTTATAGTGAGGTGTAAACACACCCTTATAATTATTAACTTTATGCCATTTAGATTTTCGTTAGATTGTAAATTTAGTATATACTCGTAAATTGAAATTTTTCGTAGCATTTTTAAGTCCAAAAGTGAAAAAGTCCATAAAACTGTTCTGAATAAAGTCATGTAAAACTAAATTGTATTAGAAATAGATGTCTGTGGAAAAATAATTTTTGGATGAATTTAATTCGATTCAAATTTGAAACAATTTGGAATAAACAAATTTAGTACAAATATTTTGAGGAGTTTCTAAGATAATTGAAACAATTTCAAAAAATTCAAATAATCAGCATTTTTATTCATGACCGTTTCCAGTTTTCAGACTTTTTCTTGAAAACAAAACTTTAAACAAAAAAATCAAAAAGTCATAAAAGAATTCCAGTATTCTCTATCAAATGGATCTATTCAACGAATAACTAAATAGCGCCAAATTAAATTTTGCTGTAAACTTTGTTCCAAATTTGTAAAAATTTGGTTACTCTTTAACACCCTGTATACACAAACATATACACACAACTTGTAGAGTTTTGTGCTAGAGAAAGGTTATATTTGGATGTAAAGTGAATGTGTCGCGACCAGCCCGGCCGGGTTGGCGCTCACATGAAATATTTAGCGGGTGCAGTGCAATCTGCGAAAGAGCACTTAGTTCGCATTAGTTACTAGCAAAGAGTAAGAGAGTCCCTATATAGAGAGAAGCGAATCAAACACTTACATACAAGAAAAGCACTAACCTCCCCATATATACATTCGGACAGGATTCATTCCCTCTAAAAGCATTTCAACTTCTTTCAGCGGCATTGCCTCCGACACCCATTTCTAGCTGTTTCAATTTTAATTTTCCATTCAATCGAAACTTTACTCTCTATCTTTCTTTCTGTATAACATGACATATAGGTGTGTGCTGGACGTTTTTTATATTTGTGTCGTAAATAGACGAATATTTCAATATTTTAAAATAATGAAATTCGAAGATAACAATAAAAAAGCTTATTCCATTTTTATTTTGGGAAAGTAGTTGGTGTGGCACCAATATTTTTTTCAAATTGAATTTACACCCCTATTTTAAATGAACAAAATGAAAATTAGTCTGTTATTGAAGTAATTCGAATAAAGAGAATTTCAAAATTTCGGAAGTTGGGATGATGAAACATTTTTGGAGATTTTGTTGAAGATCTTTGAGAAGTTTTCGGCAAAAACTTTAAGATTACGTTAAAAAACCCTAATTTATTTCCTTGGATAATAATTTTCCTTTCAGGGTTCTTAGTCAAACTGGCAAAAAATATCAAAAAGATATATTTCAAGGAAAGTCAAGAAGCACTTATTTTGAAGCCACATGGTAATATTATATTTAATTTATTTTTTTTGGAAAATTACGGAATTTTGAAAAACACAAGATAATCTTTTTTTGTAATTCTTGTATAAAGCTGTATTTTGAGCTACTAAACTTGTGTGTTAGAGTCTAAGACACTGAGTCATATTTCGAAAAACAATGGTTTTAAGATTATTCGCTCACTTACATAGATATAGAATGATTTTTCGTCCACCCTGTATTTTAATTGAAAATAGTAAAAAGATTTGATTAAAAAAGTTACAAACACAGCATCAAGAGAGCGTATATCTGCACAATTTCGTTGAATGTTAATTGTGTATAGTAGTTAAAAACAGTTGACATTTATTTCCGACTTAATTTTAATTAGTGCAGTTGTATATATATACATTTAAACTATATTGCACTTTCAGGAGTGCACTAATTGAAATAATTTCACCATTTGTGACAGGTTATATTTACTTTTGCAAATTGACTTGCAAATTTATTACTTTAATTTAGAAAACATGTTTACTATGTAATCATTTCATATACCCATACATATAATATTAATGTAACACGAAATATCTTTTAATCGCATTAGAAAATGTCTTATTATATACAGCTTTTAACAGTTGTATCAAAAAGATATTACCTACATACATACATATACGTATATATTGATGCTTATATGGATTCTTGTATGTGTTTTGGAGGGTGTGAGTGACGACGACGACGTTTTGTGGGGCGAAATCAATTTCATTTCTTTAATATTATATTGAGCTCGTGACTGGCCAAACTGCTATATATATATATAGGGAAAAGGCAACGAAATGCGCACCAACAAAACCTGAGCTTGGCGCTCCAACTTGACGTTATTAAATCCGAAATGAAAAATTGGATAGTTTAAAATTGAATAGCTGCATATCACCCGTTCCCCAATATATATATATATACACCCCCTTTAACCAATGTTCCTTTTTCCCTTCCCCCTATTGGCGAGGTAAGTTTGTGTTTGTATTAGAGAATCATTTAAAGCATCTGCTTGTTTCAGGAAAACGTTTTCAGCATATATTCTAACAGGCTACTATTATTTTCCACATATTAAAAGTTTTCCATCTTTCACAGAGTTGAATAGTAAACAAAAGTAATAATATATTTTTGAGAAAATTTACATTTACCAACTAGTTTGGTACCAACATAATATCGTATGCAATAATAATAATGAAATCTATTTTATCCTTCTTTAGTGGATTACAAAATGTTGAGTTTTCACATTGCCGGTAACGTAAATGACATTTATAGACACATTTGGCGCCTCATGCTTGTATCCCAACACGCGGTTTTGTTGTTGTTGTATTTTTTAATCGTACAAGACATTCACATACATATAGAACAACTAAAATACAACACATTACACATATAAAGAGACTAAAAGAGCTCTTTATAACTGTTCTGTGTCAGTTGTAAATTTTATCCTGCTGGGTTTTGTGAGCATCGTCAAAAACGTTGATGCAACAGGTATTACAAATCTCTCTAACACACACACACATATACAATTTACCCCCACTATGGCATTATAATCATTTCCAAATGAAAACCAAAAGATATAAATGTGCCCAATAATAATAATTTAAGTGATTTTTGACAATGATTTGACAAACAAATACAATTATAGTAATGATTACGAGTATGTTTTTTTTTTGATAAAACTGAATAAATGTAAATCAGAAATAATGGGGTTGATGTAATATTTCTAAGCATACTTTTGGCATTACAATGTCTAGTCTAGTGGGAATGAAGCCAAAGTGAAAATTGTAATATTTTACATTGATGGGCCCGTTATTGATAGAATGGAGTTAAAGGATTTTAGTTATTTCAGTTGCAAAATATTAAAAGCTTAATGTTTGTAATTTATTGATATTTAAAATTTTTATACAGCACAATTTGGAACTGCATGCTAAATATTTCAACAATACAGATTATTTTCAATTTAAAAACTAGAAATATATAGGGGTTAGTTTTCGAGACGAGAATGTTAAATATTTCTTGAAAATAATGGTTTTTCTTTAATATTGGAAGAAATACAAAAGGTATTAAACAGTAGTTGAAATTTCACTATAATCAGGGTCTCTATTCTCGAACATTCAACACCCAGTAACACCGTGTAACGTTTAAAATCAATAAGAAATATATTTTCTTTATCATTCCCATCGTGGACCCCCTTTCAGCTATCTGAATGTGTCTCATTGTGGATTTAACGGTCGTATATGAGGGGCCTGCGTGTACATACATTGAGCTGTGGGCTTTTCAATACATCCCACACCTTATCTGAAAATGTGTCTACCTTCGACTTATGTTTTCTTATTGAATTTGCCATTATCCCTATTCGCACAAATGTCTTACACAGTCCCAGTCCGATTCTGTGCTGATTTTATAGGCTGTCACCTGTACTAGTACTACTGTCACTGTTTATTTGCTGTCATGAAAAGCTTCTGCTGGCATTTACTTGTAATTCTTTTCCTCACCACATATATACACAGTATTCTTGTTGTTATCCCACAAACTGAACATTTCGGTGACACTTTTATTCCTTTGTTGTGATTTTTATTTAAGTTTCAAACATTTAAGGTGGTTCGCCTGCTACCTAACTCATCAATTCAATTTGATTAGCTTGTAAATCATCAATAATAATATATTTTATAAAAATTGCCCATAGCTATTTAGAGTAGAGTTTGGGAGGTGAATGTTTGCGAGGCGAGAAGCAATGTTTGGAATACGAGCCGAAGGCGAGTGTAACCATCGTAATGACAAACTGTAAATAATTCAATTGCTTTTTCTAAATATTGTAAAAAAATGTTTTCTATAATACTGAAATTACAGAAAATACTCAGAGACGGTACTATGAAATGTCAACATAGAAATCTAAATTTTTCAATTTCTCGTATATATAGGGCATTAAATGTGTTGTAAAGTAACATTTGGATATGTAACGCTTATTTTTTGAAATTTAGTTTTTGTTCTAAACGTCTCTAAATGCACAGTGTAAACTGCTTACTTTACCGCATAGTTTTTACTTTTCCTAATAATTTTGGTTCCTATTCATGAAATCACGTTTTCTGTTGGTAAAAACAAGGTTTTTACGATATATGAGGACAATTAAATACAATTTGCACATTAGTTACATTAATGAACATTATTTTTTACAACTACCAAATACGATTTTTAAGAAGTTTTTTTTATTTTGCTCATGCAAATGTAGTCGTGTAGAAAAATATTTTAATTTTATAAACGTATTATGTTTTTGATATTTTTTGATTATTAATTATGGTAAGATAATCAAACCAGCTTAAATAATTAACCAAATGAGTAAAAAGCACAACATAAATATAGAATTCAAATGGTATAAATTTTCAGTTCTGTTTTATGCAATGTTCGCCTAACAACAATATAACAAGACATAAATATAATTAACAAGATACAGATGACATTAATTAGAATAAGAGTTTGGAAAATCCGCCGTAGTATAGTTGGATGCCTTTTGTGTATATCTAATGAATTTTGGGGTGTATGGTAATTATTTATTCTCTATTTTAAATTAAAATGGGCATATGTAAATGACGGTAAATGTAGCCTGCTTATTTGCGTCTTGCTAGAAGAAAATTTCCAAATAATAATTTTCGTAGAATGTAATTTCTTAAAAGGGGGTACCCCATTTATTCATTTCACCTTCTTAGCAGTTCGGACAGCTGAAAGATTTCCAATAAACGCGCCACCCAATTTCCTCCGATGCCAATATTCTCTCATCCCCTCTCACCAAATCCCCCCGCCAACTTATTCAAACTGGACTTGAATTTAACTTCCTTCACATCCAGATCACTTCCGTGATAAACAGCATTGTTATTAATTTAATATCTATCAATTAAATTGGTAAAAATTGTGAAATAATATTATTATTGTAAACAAAAAACAGTGATGGATAGAAGAAGACGAGAAAGAAAAGAAGAGGAAAAGATCAGACATTTTGCGGTGACTGGAGGCTATCATACATTTACGGAAGCCATGTAGGTCCCTATGGGCCGCCACCATCTTAATTGAACTGGACTGGGGCCGCCACCACCACCAAACAGTGAGGCCAACTTCTTCGAACAGATCGGATGGAGATGGCATGAAAAATGATCGGCCTAAAGAGAATGAAAAAAGGAAATATAAAAGATTTTCTCAATTTCCTTCTTGAAATTATACTCCAGAAAAGCTATTTGCTGTTCACTTGGTTATATGTGTACTGGATTATTTCACCCTAAGGGTTCCTCCTCCTCTTCTTCTTTCTCTGTCATACAATAATATTCCTTTTGCACTGGACACTGTATTTATATTACATTTTTTATGAATTGTATAATTTATCTTGAAGAATATAAATAACAGTTGAATTTCGATCAACTTCGACTAGATACTATGATTAGAAAAATCAAAGCACTCGATTTAAAGAAACACTAAATTAGTTTCGTTGCCTCTTAGTTGACACGCTTCGTCTTCTTCGTCTTCGTGCAAACGTTTCTCGCAACGATCAAAAAAAACATGAAATATTCCCCATTGTGAGTGCAAAAATTGGTTTTCTTTTGGTTGACTAACTGTATATATATAAAAATTCCGTAGATACAGTTTTCAATTTAAGGATGTAAATTAGTACAAATTAAATCGAAAATATGGATTCTTTTCATTTTGTAAGAGATCTAATTTAGATAAGAAGTGAGAGGAGCAGCAGACATACAGTGTAATATAAAATGGGTCGTTTCTGTGCTTACTTCTTGAAAGTTAGAAAAAAACCAGGGGGACGACTATAATAATAAATTCGTGCCTTCAAATTGATTAAATACATATTTTTGTCGATTTAATTTATAAATTGATATATTAAAAGTATGGAATAATTGGATTGGTCAATAATACTTGGATATGTGTATAAAAAGATGAATAGGTTTGTGTGTGTGTGTGTGTGAGTGTTATTAAAAAGTCTTGAATGAAAGGGATGGAAGAACATAAGCATATTGAAAATGCCTTATCATCTGTTTTGTGGTCTGCGGAAGCAATATAACGTATCAGGACGGTTGTGGTTGTGTGATTCTAGTTTTCTAGATGGGTTGATGTTGACGACACATTATCTAACCATCTCCTTCTATCCTGCTATATAGAATGCGTGCCACTCTTCCATATTAGGATTATATTGAAGTAGGGATTTTAAGCGATTCATTATATTTCAGGACGCATTCCATTTTACTATCCCCCTTATTATTATCATCATTGTGTTATTGAAAAGCAATAATTGATTTCTCTCATTTGGGAATGATGATGATGATGATGATGGCAGCAGACGAGAGAGAGCAAAGAATAATGATGATAATTTGATGCACCAGTTAGGGAAATGGTAGCAGTTTTCAGTTTTTTTTGAAATAAAAAATTTGTCACATAATTTTAGCAGGGAAAGAAACTATTTCGTTCATACAAACAAAAGAAAATGCACGACACATAAACATAACCTAACATTCCATAAATACTGGAAGAAGAATCAACGAAATTGGATTCGTTGAAGTTTCCCAACTTGGCAAACATAATTCAATTACTCAATTAACCTAAAAAATACTTTGACCAAATTGTTATGGATGGCAAATCGATGGTCCGCTATATGCGGGACAGAGATTAATTAAATTTTTAATTACCGAAGGTTTGTTTTCTACACACATCGATACAATATAAACAAATCAATTCGTGTGTATTAATTTAATTAAAAATAAAACTGCTACTCGATGCTACACACACACACATTTTTCAATATCTATAACGTAGTTTTATTCAATTATATTTTTAGTCAATTTATTAAATTAAATTGACAAATAATTCAATTTGTGAAATATTTAAAAATAATTTTATATGCATATGCTGGAGTACCTACGTGAAAAATGCGTAAACAACAAAAAACATATAAACTTTGTAATTAATTTATATGTACCGGCAACAATATTTCCAATTGATAAACATTCACATATTATATAACAGTGTTTTGGTTAAAATGGTCGGCAGTTGGGCGTAATTTAATATTGTTGGGTGTAAAGTGTAATTATAATTTGAGTCTGGAATATGTTGACGTAACCACAGGCACCTAAGTAACGTCATTTATTACACAACCTCTTACTACTACACATATTCGACATTAAGTTTAATCGCGCCAAGTATGCCAAGTGTTCGAATAATTAATGCACTATAATACAATGTCGTTAACATTCTTTGGGGTCAGTTCGGATGCTTATAACGAACATTATATTGCCAAACATAATTATCATTATGGTATTTTGTTTTTGTGAATGTTGATAAATTGCAAATCAATTTCCAAATTTCATACCAATATGGTTTTCATTTTGTTGTATAGGTTATGTTCATGTGTTGTGCATGCTTTATGCTACGAGTCGGATTATGACGATATAAAAGGAGATAATAATGTTCAGGTGTTACAACCACCACCATTGATCGCTACGTTACGGTCAATTGACCAATATTTTAGTGACATTTCGGAAAAATAATTAATTTTAATACATTGCAACTAATACGTGCACTTTTTAAAAGGACAAAAATTATATATTCAAATTGGCAATTAAATGAGGCGACCTTTTTCGTTAAATGTCCATAAAACATTTTAAACACAATATATTTGAGAGTATATTCATCGTTTTTAAGAACAATTTAAAGATTACACACATACATAAACGTATAACAATCCCAACGAAATTGCATTCAAGAGAAAGGAATTTTCAATATTTAACGTCCGTGTCCAGAGCAATATTTTACTTATTTCATTCGTAACGGGACTTTTCTTATATATATCTCGACCCATCGTTTGAGGCGTGCGCGGGGTGTATTGTGGGGGTGTTTCATTCAATTTCGGCTTTTTCCGAAATGGAAAAGTGCACACACACACACACCCAAACACATTTATATTATATACGAAAATGCCTATAATATATAGAAGACGATGAACGAAACTGGAAAGGCAGTATCGTTATCTCATACTGTTCATCATCAGTAATCACAGAACGCCAAATTGAAAAAGTCATCGAGTGTTCCCGAATTCACATTGAATGTAATTTTCTTGTGGCAATAAAAGTAGTTTTTATTATCGGTTTTCATATTGTTTTCGATGAAAAACAATTAATACAAAATGTACGAGTGGATTGTTCGATGAATTTTTATTTGTTATTATTTTCAAATTGAATAAATTCGTTGAAAATATAAAGAAATAGAACGTTTTCATCTCAAAATGAAAAACAATTATTAGTTTTATACTCCTATCATTTAATTTATAATATCTTATATCATAGTCCCGTAGAATACTAAATATTATATGTACCAATAAGCACATACCTATAAAATATATACCGACAAAGTTGGAAGTCAAAAGGACTAAAAAGTGGGTTCGCCATTTGTATGTACTAGTGTATTTTTTAGTAAATTTCATATCTTGCAAGTAGCATGTAAAATGCGCAAAATTTAAAACCGCTTATAGAAAAACAGAAAATAGAAAACGGCTTTTAGGTCATTTTACACTAAATACATACAAATGGCGTCAATTTCTATCTGTTTTTACTGGCCCAATTTTTAATGTCTTTTTAGTAAGGTTGAAGCAGTATCTATTTTAAAAGTATGTGACGAAAAGTATGTGTAACGAAGTTAATGTAAATAGTACATGTTATAACCGATAGATGGAATAATTTGAAGATTTTGGAAAATTATGAAGAAATCTTCAACTGTTGTAAACAAATTCGATCAAAACCTGTCATAATAAAATTAAATCACAGGTTAAAGTTGCATGTATTACACAAAAGGTACCAAAATTGCTCTTTAGATGGAAATGCTCATTTTTATAGAGGCCTTCAGTTACAGTCCCTAAATACAACAATCTATAAAATCGATTTACATTAAACGTAGACCATGGAATAAGTAAGTTGAAGTGTATCGTAACAATTTGTTAGATTGAATTCCCCAATATACAAACTGAAATGGAGAAAATGGTACATTGGTTGTAAAACAGGTAAGTCTAAACGTTGGTTTTGATGGAATACGTGCGTGGAATGGTCAAATAAATGAAACACATATATATATATGTATAGATACATGAAGAGAGTGAGACTTGGATGGCTGGCGCACGTCCCTTCTGATCCAGGAAATTGAACCTATGAAATCTACCGTCCAGAATGGTTGTGTTGTAATGAAGACGTCACACCACATTTCATATCATTTTTTCAGTTTTTCAAAAAAAATGTCTACCAGACTAACAGTTTGTGAAATTGTATACTGTTTTGTATGTGTATGTATGTGTGTGTGTGCCATTTCTAATCAGAGTTGGTAATAATGAAAATGACACTAGAGAGCCATACTCTTTCACTTTACTCTAATATTGTGTTTGTAACATGTAAATGAGAACGACAACAACTGAGAGAAAAACTTTTTCAGTTTTTAACTTAAGAATATACTACTGAAAATTCAATTAAATTAGAGCTTAGCAAAAGTTTTTTAATTTACTAGAATAGTTATTCTACACTCCACCATTCCACCCTCTACACGCCTCTTCTCTCACACACCCTAACTCTATAGTGCACTATAATATATATACGTATGAACAATTTAATAAAAATAACTGCTTTTCATTCGCTTCCCTTTTACACAGTTTTTTAATTTAACTTATAGCAAAGGTAATTACGTATTTCTTATTTTGTTTCAATAATAAAACATAATACTTTGAAAAAATTTGGGTGATATATTAAAACCAAAAAGAATGTTGCATAAAACAATGTCGTTCCACTTGGCGCCATCTACAGTAACAACAATATAAAAACGTATTATTCTTACAAATGTTGATTATTAATACAAATTTCTTTATTCAAGACAATTTTTTCGAATTGAAAAAAAATGCCGAAAGGTGAAATAATTTGGTAAATAATTTCAGTAGCATAAATAATATCAAGAGAATTGAACGTAAAGTTCGTTCAAGTTTATTTGAACACACAGATGGTAAATGGGTCGAGGTTAAGGTACAAAAGGCAATCAGAAGCTACCACATACATATATATAGAGTGTGAGACTGATTAAAATTATTCCCCAGCGGGACGCAAAAAGATTTCGTTGCCAATCAGGCAACCTATACAAAATTCTCGGCTAGTACGATAACAAACATACAACTAATACATATATAATATTCGGGTGTGTTTAGGAAAAGTTTCTGAATGTAAGTACAATTTTGAAAAAAAATATGGCAAACTACAATATAGTTGTTTTTTAGTGTAAATTGGGCCTGTTAGGCATTTTATTTGTCCATTGATGATATTTAGGTGGAAACAAGTTGGAGGTTTAGTTACTTCAGTCGTGTTGCTTGTTAGTACTAATGAAATGGCATGCGTTTACGTCCGTCTGTGTGTTAACGAGCGAATGGCCCTATTACACTAATGAGAAAAGCTCGGACGTGAAAAGCTCATTACGTATCAGAGTTTATATATTATATTGTGTGTGTGATGGACACTCGAATAAAATTTATAATGCTTTCAACAATTCACAATAGATTTTTATATACGTCATTTGCAAATGCTCTACATTTTCACTTATCAATTACTAACAAAACTCAACCTCTTATATACAAAGTGACTCAATTTAAACCTAAATAAAAAATATTTTGAAAAAAAAATATTTCAATGAAACTTGTTTTTTTTTTCTAAGAAGATGATTAAATCAGTTTTCGATTTTTTAATGAAAAAAAAACTGTCTAAAAATTTAAAACACTCTGTATTATAGAAAAAGCAAAACTTTTATTAAAAAGCAAATTGCAATTTTTGCACAATATAAGTAGAAATTTGAATGTCGAAATTAAGTACATAAAAATTTTAATGCCGCTGAAGTTTTTCATTAAAATGTCAATTTTTTAAAAAATTAAGTAGTTTTTTATAAGGCGCCATTTGTGCAAAAAAGAAACAGACAACACAGTATATACCTAATTTTAAATAAATACGAATTATAATTAGAATTTTGTTTTCAACAAAATGTTTGGATTGTTTTTTAATTTCATAATTTAACATTTTATAAATTGCCCTTAAAATAGTTTTTTGTAATTTTCATCATCGACAAAACAGATTTGCATGATTATAGTATTAATATACACATTAATATTCCATCATATATTTTTTACTGAATTAATTACGTATAGAATTACAGCATAATCGACCCATTAAGTGTACAAAATATTCATTATGTGTTTTATTTTTATTTTTTATTTTTTTGTATACATTTCTGTATCGCATTTAAAATTGTTTTCTATAATATAAAACTGGATGTCATTAAAACAAGTCCTAAAAAGCATTTTACTGGAAATAAATTTATTACGGGTTGAAGTATGTTTATGTATTAGGGTATAATTAGCAATTAACACAATTCTCACGTAAATTGCAAACGATTTTAATGGCATATAAATGTTTATACTAAACACAATAATTAGTGATATTATATTAATTAAATGATTTCAACTGAAACTGCGCTAAAAAATGTTTCATTTCATTAATAACATTTTGTAAATATATTGTTTAGAATTTTTACACAGGGAAAATTTTGTGTGTATAGAGTGAGAAAGAATGAGTGCTAAAGAAAATCAATTTTCTTAATTAATTGCATGAAGGAAAAGGCGAGCAAGGCAAAAAGGAGAACAATTAAGCAGAAAATCGTAAGAAAAATTAAAAAGGAGCCGAACATTGTTCTCTGATTATCTTTTTTTTAATAGGAAATATAACAATATGGAATTATTTTAAATATTTTTTAAAAACTGACCTTGACAATTTTGAAAAATTTAACAATTTTTAAAAACAATTTCCTACCTTAAAAGATTCAAAAGGATGTCAGATAGTTCCTTTATAGGATATCAAAATGAAACTAGACACTTTGTAAAAACAAAATAAACAAAACAGTTTGCGCGCTTCACAACAAAAAATTTAGAAAATTTTTCAAAAAAACCACTTTAAAACATATTAACATAACAAACGGTTTTATTTATAATAAAGCATACACTGTACACAAAATTTTAATATAGTGTTCACGATTTTCTGTGTTTGTAAATAGAAATAGAATCGTATTAAATAGACAATAATATAATAGTAATAATGCCGACTAGTGAATGTGTTTACACGTTCAGATTGTTGAACAGTTTGTGGCTGTTTTGGGGCGCAATACAACATAGTGATAATATTCGTACGCGCATGAGTCGACGCGTCCGTCGCGACGCTTTACAATATCCATACTATCCACTCTCCCGTATTCTCCTTCCATCGTCTACTAACTTTTAAAATGATACAGGTACCTGATATAATTTAATTAGGTTTTCTCTAACGCTTCCCATATGATACTCTCTTATTATATTGAATAAATACAATTTTTTTTTGTTTATTAACTTATTTCGAAAATGTTTTAAATAGCTACATAAAACGCTAAAAAAAATATTTTTGTTAGGGATGATTTTACGATCATTAATTCGTTTTATATTCAAATTTTCAATTATTCGTAGCTCGATTCTTAGTATACGGGGTGTTTTACGATCCACGTGCAAAAAAATTTGTAAATAAATGTGAAATTACATCGTTATATTTTCAAATAATAGTCATATTACAAAATAAAGAAATTGACAAATTGTAACGACAAATTGTAACGTCAATTGTAATTGACAAACTCAAAATTATTTGTAGACAAATAACACAATAATTTTTTTACATAGAATACTCGAATATAAAATAGGTACCTATAATTGCACAGGCTCCAAAATGTATTTACTGACAAGTCTAAATCACTGACTCTAATTATAGTGCTGTAACTTATCTCAAAAACTCATAATTTATCTTAACAACATAAAACAATTTGGAGATAAATAATAAAATTATACAGGGTGTTCCAGAATCACGTCAGAATACTGTACAGGATTATTCCTGACTAGATTGTAAAAAGATTGGCTTTATAAACCTTATTTCCAAAATTATTCGTTTTCGAGATACAGGGTGTTAAGATACTAAAAAAATTTTTTGATAACACGTTTCCAGTTTTTTGAGTTTCTTTCGAAAACGGCACATTTAAAGAAAAAATTTAAAGAGACATAAAAGATTTCTGCTTAAATTACTTATAAAATGAGCCTGTTGAAGGTACATCTAAATGGGACAAAATTAAAGTTTGGTGTGTTTTTACACCCCCTCCAGCTAATCTAGTAGAAGGGGGCCAATTTTTTCAAAATTTTAAACAAAGATGCTTTACTTAATTAAACTATATTTCGTCCAAATTTCATCTTGATATCTACAGTATTTATTAAAACTTGAAAGAAAAACCTTAATAATTTAAAAAAAAATTAAAACCCTAAATCTCGAAAACAAGCGATTTTCGGAAAAAAGTTTATGAGGCCTATCTACTTGCATGAAATAACGCTGTAAAGTATTCTGACGTTATTTGGAACACCCTGTATAGAAAATAGGAATTGCATTTACATAAATCCCTGCTCGGGCGCCAAAATGTCGATATTAACAAGCCCAAAAGACTTACTATAACAAGAGTGCTCCAACTTATCTTGAAAACTCATAATGTGCTAATAATCACAGCCAACATATAAAACAATTTGTAAATAAACGCCAAAATAATTACGTATAATTACGCTAACACACTTGTCCCTGTTCGGGCGCCAAAATTAAGACAAAACAAATTCATATTGTCGTAGACAAAAGGTATAAAAGATAATAATAATGTATATGATAACGAAGGACATTAATTCCATTTATGTATATGTACGAGTATGTAAGGGGTTGAATTATTTGGTCCGGCAAATAGTATGTATGTGGGGGTTGTTGTAGAGTGTCTGTTACAAGAGAGGAGAGTTTAGGCACCCGCTATGCTGCTAATAATAAACTGCTTCCGTAATGGCCTCTCTGCGAAAGTCCGCCAACAAACTGAAATTAAAATTTAATTAACTACCATAAATTTTGCACGACTTGTGAAATTAAGATTCACTGTATGACATTGTTTAGACCGCTCGAATAAAGTGCTATTAGATTAATTAAAAGTGAAAAACTGTGTTATATTGCTGGCTCTTTCCTGTATACTTTCATAGAATTTCATACATACGCCACATAATAGCCAAGAAACATTGTATTTTCGGCTGTTCGCCTCTTTTCAACAATATATACATTAAAGCATCAGTTGAGAGAGTTTTCTTAAGAAAACTCCCAACAACTCCACAGGCTATTATTTCATATTAATTTCGGTTTTAATATCACCCACACAGTTGTTTGCTGTTTTCGTTTTTCAGTCGGAACAATATAATGCACTTTTAATGTTTTAAATAATTTCTGTTTCATAAATATTGCCCTCTGCATAAAATATGTCGAACAGAATAAGTTAAAAACGGAGCATTTGTATGTGATACTTTATTACATATAAAACAAATTGATTCCATGGAAAGAACAATTTCGTTAATGGTAAAGTCGTTAAGTATATTTCAAGCCACAGCATTTTCGCAGATAACTAACACGTATATATAAGTTTCGGCCAGCCTCAAATATATATATATATAGAAATGTCGTAAAGTACCCTATACATACAGGTTTCCATTACATTATTAAACTTCCTTAAATTATGCACTAGTTAGATTCAATTTCGTTAAGATATTATGGATACAGTTTGGGTAAAAGTTGTTGCTGTTTTATTGATGGCCTAATTTCTTTGGCTCTCTATTAACATGATCAAAATGGCATACAAGTTTTGCTGGAAACAATCTTTAGAGCAACAGTGTTGATTTCAAAATTTGTGGAAAACTAATTCCAATAAAATTAATAATTTAGATTATTCTCTTTGATTTCAAATGCAAACCAGAAAAACTTTTAAATTTGGGTAAAAAACAACATTTTAAGTGAGCAAAAATTTTGTCAATAAAAGGTCTGCTTTCAAACAAATTTAGTGAAAAAATGAATTAATGAATTTTACCAGAAAGAATTTTAAAAGGAAAGGAATTCAATGATAGGTAAATAATATGGAACAAAATCAATTTTGATTTTTTTAAAAAGTTTTTTGGAAATAAACTTACAAATCAATCTATTTTCTTTGACTTCAAAGAAATTTTTAAATTATGTCCAAATATTCAATTCAACTTAAATCTGATCTGTATAAAATCTTCTTTCGTACAAATTAAAAGAGCAAAATAATAATAATAATAATATTTTGATTTCCTTTTTGATTAATTAATTTAAAAACATCAAATTTTTCAAAAGGACTTAAATCTGGTCCATATAAAGTATTCTTTCGAACAATTTAAAATAATAGAACTTATAAAATGATTTTTTTCATTGAAAATGTTGGTAACGAAAATTAAAAAGTCACCCATAAAATATATATAATACATATACATATACTGACTGAGCACATTTTGGTTTTAATAAAGAGAACATTAGTGAACAGAGTTTTTCGATTATAGAGAATGGCCGAATGGTATATACATGTAATGGTAGTATGATGTAATGCGATGTATAGAGAATTCAAGTAAGAAGTAGATTCAGGGGCTCTTAATGGATTCCTCACTTCCCAGGATAAGTGCGGCTCTTTTCCCACCACCACCACCGCCACCACCATCAACCACCCTTCGCCAACATCTTAAACACCACCCCTACACATCACATCTATAGGACCTTTAAAAACTCTTCTCTAAGCACATTTATATGTATGTATGCTATATATTTGTAAGGTTTTTCTTTGCACACAAAAAAAACAACATATACTCATATGTCTTGAAAGTATGAGGCGCCAAATGTGTCTTTATTTATATAAAAATTTTGTCATATAACACTCTGAACGTGCATTCTTATTCTTAAGCTCAAATAAGTTTGAATTTGAATTTAAATTTTTGTTTTTTAAGTTAGAAGTTAGAAGTTAGATTAGTATCAACTTATGACTCGTGAAAATGGGAGGGGCTTGCTACTGCGCATACTGTCAAAGTTATTTATTAAAAAATATATTTGCATTTTTTATATGTATAAGAATAAATCATTGAATTCTACTATTAACTGGAATACCAACAACATAGGATTCGCAAAAAATTTTTAACCTAAATTGAAAGGGTCTGATATATTGCGGAGTATGCGCATTTGTGATAACGAATAAATTTAGACCAATAGACTACATTTCTCCCACTACGTCTTTGCATGTTAATATAATCGTGACGTCACAAACATTCCACAGTCGAGATCTATGCATATGGAAATGATAACCTGTCAATTTTTGTCTTAAGCGCATGCGCCGCGATACGATGCGCGAATTCAATTTGCCTCAACTTTAAAGTACAGTATCAACGTTCCAGTTTTATAATAGAATTCAATGAAAAAAAAGAGTACGGTTTACGCATAAAAGAGAACATAATTATAAATTTTATCTACAGTTGATGATGTCACATTTGGCGCCCCATAAATAATAAAGGCCACAAAAGCTAACTAAAAAATTTAATAAAAAAATATTATCATGTGAAAAAAATTAGTTTTTATAACTTTCTTAATTCCAGCCGATATTAAATTGTTGTTTTTACGTTATGTTAAACAGAAACTCTCAATATTAATAATTGATCATTTTATCCCTTGTCCCATAAATAAGCATTTGGACATTGGAAGCGTATATTTTTTCCTTCTACTTTCTTTTTTCTTCGTTCTTGTTGTGTTCGTCGTAAAGACGACGGATAGGGAGAAGGCCTTACAAGTTAGTAGTGCCCATGTCCATTATCTTAATGTACTGTTCTAGTCTCTGTGTAGCCCTGATTAATATTGCATTTGTTAGTAGTATGTTGGGGACAAGACTACGTTGCATTCGGGGTGAAGTGGTGGGGGCGGGGTGGTGGTACACTTCGCCCAACTCCCAACGGACGTACCAACTTGAAGTTGGCGCGTGACATTTGTTAGCGCCATCACCGGCAACTACCACAACGATCCGTTAAATTTTAAAATCTATCTACAAATTGCCTCAGAGCATACTTGATGCATAATTCAATATTTAATGTATTTTACGACGGCCATAATAATAAGCAATAACCATATTGTCTATCTGCCATTTTGGCTTCATTAAAAACTAATCAGAAATGTTGCTTTCAGACGTCAGAATCGGTTTTGTAATTAAATTCAAAACGGTTTCTGTGCGTATATTTGTAGAGCACTTTTGATCCGGCTCTGTTTACACACACGAAAATCTAGTAAAATTTAATGAGAACTTCAAGTAAGTACTATATTATATTACATGACGCGGTTTTTTTCTTAACAGAAGCCGACAGTGTGTTGGTTTTTTCCTCTTTGGTCATTACATATCCATGGTATTGCGATTCGGGGAGCCTCAGTGGTGCCATATGTTAGTAAAGTCATTCCTTTTTATTGACTGTCGTACATCGTACACCTACTTCTCCATCTCATTTCGTTTCCTATTGTATGTTGTGTTTGTGAAAAAGAGAGCCTTTTATTCCATTTCTCAATAGTCTTTTGAGAATTTTTATACAGTAAAATGGGAATGATTTAATGCTTTGCCAATTTTACGAATACGTTTATTGTTTTACCTTTTTGTTCTTCTGTTTTGGAATTTAGATAGTAGAATGTGAAAAATTAAGCAATCAATTTTTCAAATTTATTATCATATACGAGCTGGGTTCAGTATAAAACATGGTTAGTCATTCCCAATTTTTAAATTACGTCAACAAGTGCAATAAAATTTTGAGAGCCACTGATATGAGTGGATTTGTCAGTGTTCTGTTAATTTAGATTTAAATCGAATTGTGACAATTACTGATTTTACAATTTTTGTTTGTGTTTTTTTTAAATTTCGCGCCATCGATTTATACTTGCTGATGTCATAGCTGCTGTCAGTGGCATTCAAAATGTGCGCACTGACTAACCATGTCTTATACTGAACCAAGTATACGAGAACATACTTAAAATTTAAAATTGTACATTTAATTCATTTCTTAATTTTTTAAGAGGGGATTTGACCGCCACAGTTTTTTCGCTCTCGTTATTTTCGGAACTAATTTTGATGCAATGTGGGTTGCCTACTTTAAGGGAACGTTTGGTAAAATAATTATTTTAGCATACACCCATTTTCTAAATATAATGGACTCGCCCAGTCAGTTAAACATAAGAGAGAGAGGTCCGAGAGAAAGAGAGAGAAGGGGCATCGATAACATAACCTAAAAATAAGAATAATGACATTGACAATAATGGCGGACCCCTAATTTCAAGGTCTGCTTGCCTGGTTGCCCGGTTTTAGCTTGTTTTTATTTGGCGACCTCTTACTCAATGAGGCTGAACTATTTTGCAATAATTTTTATCTGTTTCATATAAAATATTGCAAATCGGAACACAAAATTCCTTGGGAAATGCATTATAACCAGGTTTAATGGTATCATCTTAAAGGTAGGACTTTTTTCTATCTATAGGGTAAAATTGCGATAAATGTGTTCAGTAGTTTTTTATTTATTACTATTTTTAGTGGTTGAGGTCATGAACCGAAATTTTCAAAACCGTATTCTAGCCTTTCTACAAAATTGTATGAAACAAAATTTAGCCTATTGGTTCTTTGAATGATTCTCTATAATATATATTTTTTGTAGAATTTTTAATAAAGCCATTTAGCCACATTGTGTTCCTAAA
The DNA here is from genome assembly GCA_004796505.1 of Oryzaephilus surinamensis. NCBI lineage: Eukaryota > Metazoa > Arthropoda > Insecta > Coleoptera > Silvanidae > Oryzaephilus > Oryzaephilus surinamensis. The sequence goes on from SSSI01009704.1 coordinate 21,570, forward strand.
AAATTAGGGGGTTTTTTAGGCAACCAAAAACACACCTAATCCCCTCTTAAACGTATAGCAGAACGTATTACATTACGTGCTTCTTTCCATTTTATTTTAGTCACGTTATTCAAAATAAATGTAATTAATTTATTGATTCAAGACGTAACGTATTCTTTTTTGATATTATATTAGACATGCAATTTTAGACTATTGAAAGCTATTTTGATACAT
>SSSI01009706.1:0-12452 GCA_004796505.1 Oryzaephilus surinamensis
ATTGGTTCTGGATCAGCAGGAAGTGTTATTGCAAATCGTCTTTCAGAAATAATAGGATGGAACGTGTTAGTTTTAGAAGCTGGTGAATTTGGAAACAATTTTACCGATATTGCCGCTATGGGTAATACCAACATTCAAAGTTTCTACAATTGGGCTTTTCATACAATACCACAAACAACTGCTTGTCTTGGAATGAAAGACCAACGTTGTCCAGTTCCTAGAGGAAGAGGCGTTGGCGGAACCTCTTTAATAAACGGTCTGGCATATACGAGAGCAAGTCCAGTAGATTACGATTTACTGGCAGCTAGAGGAAATCCTGGATGGTCACATAAAGATATTTTTTCATTATTTATGAAAAGCGAAAATTTTACGCAAACATTACCATATGCTCCAGTTGATCCATTATATCATGAAACTGGTGGTTATTTATCCGTTGAATACCATTTACCATTGAGTATTCTAGTCAGAGCTTTTATTGAAGCTAATGAAGAATTAGGATACAAAAAGAATGATATTAATGGACGCATAAGCTTAGGAGCTACTCCAACTCCATTAAACGTACATTTTGGCCAAAGATACGATGCTGGAAGAGCTTTTATTAAGCCGATACTTAGACGAAACAATTTGAAAATTTTAACCAAAAGTTTTGTAACAAAAATACTATTTGACAAAAATAATAGGGCTGTTGGAGTGCAGTTTTCACGTAATAAGCAGGGCTACACTGTTTATGCTGATAAAGAGATAATTTTATCCGCTGGTGCAATATCTTCCCCACAAATTTTAATGTTATCAGGCATAGGACCTAAAGATCAGTTAGAGTCATTAAATATTCCTGTAGTTAAGAATTTACAAGTGGGTTGTCAACTCAAAGATCACAGTCAATTCTATGGTTTGACTTTTATATCTGATTATTCTGCCCCATATGAATCGATAACTTCACAAGTTAAACAATACTTGCAAGGAAGAGGAGTTTTAACCATTGATGGACCCATTGAAAGTATAGCTTTTTACTCTTTGAAAGAGAAAATCGAAAATTATGCAGATTTAGAAATATCAATATTAACACCTAATGTTACTGGCAGTTTATTTCAGAAAAACTACGGCTGGACCAATGAATCTTTTGATGCTACATGGGGTAACGGACGAGATATATCGAAAAATTTTCAAATTCGTGTTATTTGTTTACATTGTCATTCAAGTGGAAGTGTTCGATTAAAATCGAATAATCCTTACGATTATCCTCTTATAGATTTAAATCTTTTATCGGATCCAGATAATCATGACATTGACTTATTATATGAAGGAATTCAATTAGCGTTTGAATTGGCTAATACAGAAGCATTTAAAAAATTAAATACTAAATTTGATGCTGATCCACTGCCGGCCTGTAAAACCTACAAGTTCATGTCAAAGGACTATTGGTACTGTGCATTAAGACAACTAACTTATGACATATATCATCCTGTTGGTAGTTGTCCTATGGGACCAGATCCAAGCAGTGGTGCGGTAGTAAACTATCAGCTAAAAGTGCATGGAATAGAAGGATTAAGAGTTGCTGATTCCAGCATTTTTCCAGATAATTTATCAGGACATCCAAATGCTGGTGTAACACTGGTAGGGGAAAAGGTGTCAAACATGATTAAGGCCCAATACTTAAGCTTTAAACCATGTATTTCATTAATCCCAATAAAAATCATTATGCAATGAAATATGTATTTTATTTAAACTTTTGAAGAAAAGCTGGTTGCCAACATTCGTTCTTGTGTATCTACTGTTGGAATAATTTAAAACGCCGGGTATACAATAACAAGTATCTATTCATTTTTATTCAAATATTCTTACTTAATACCTTATTAATTATTACACTGCATATGTCATATAATTTATATACCTGTCTATAGCTTTATATTATATTATTTAAATATAATGAGTATGATTAGCATATTGCAAGTAACAAGTGTTAGAAACTTAGAAACTCAGGCAGGTTATTTGTCTAACGTATAGTTGAAGTCTCCGAAGTACTTCCTAACTTGTGCGTGTAAAATACAAATGTGAAAATACAAAATTGCTTAATAGTATAGTTATGATGTTCACTCAAATTTAAAATATAAATGTACAAGAAAACGTGAGACAATAAAGTTTGTAGCCATTCATCGGTAAGATTCACTTGACAGCCTTCAAAATGACGTAATGCATGTAGTACCAAATAGCTTTCCCCACACAAGCAACAATATTCAGCCTCAGAACAGCAACATAGTTGACTTTGTAAGGCAAACACTACGTAACTGTATTGACTTTGGTGCCTACACTCTTAATCTTTTATTAGGCCTGTGATCTTGTAAAAGTGAGAGTGTTTTTTATAAATTATGGGTGTATCCATATAGTGAATATGGAATTTGAATCACCAAAAACTCAAATCTACAATTAATGGTAAATATTTCAAAATTATTAGAATAGTTTGTTGTTAATTCTTTATAGGTTTAAAGGCATTAGACCATTGTAGATATAATGTCATGGATAAATTGTTTGGCCGATATCAGCGTAAAATCATTATTGCTATTTTTTTTATTCTTTTCGTGTAATGTACAGTTGGTCTCTTAACATTTACATGTATTTTTACATTATTTTTTGTACTGTTAGTTCAACATAAGGATTAACGTTTTCTCATAGTAAAATTACTACAAAATTTTGTTGTGTGTGTAAAACATGCCTGAGTAAGAATGTTTTTAAAATACCATATTCATAATTATTTTACATACACGATTTACAATATTTTTATTCCATTATTCGTGCAATAGGTACTATCAAAGTTACCTAAAAAATCTAAGTAGATAGTTACTGTTAAATTTTTATTTATTAAATCAAGGTGTTCTTAGTAAAATGTTATAACTATACAATAATAATCAGTCTATTGTATTTATTTACAAGTTTAGAAAACTGCGGTAAAGTGTTATCTATAATAATTAGTAATTAATTTCTATAAACGGATTTGAATTAATTAACTGCACTTGTCAGTTTTTTAACAAACAAAAAATGAGTCCAGATTTTAAATGGTTTTCAAACGTAATTCATTTCCTCAATTTTGAATGTTAACAGCAGCATTTAATTTAAAAGAAAATTATATAAATATTAATGGGATGTAACTATAAAACGAAAAACAAAATTAATTAATTCAGTCAAGTGTTTTGTTTATTTGATTTGGTTATAAAAGAATGTATTCAGATGTATAGTAAGTTAATTTATGTAAATATAAATAGATGCCTAATATGGCTTAAACACTTTTAGTCAATTATGTACGTGCATGAATAATATATAACGAATTGTTTGAATGTGTGTCAACATGATAACGTTTATGTTAAAATTGGATTATAGAAAATTAACAACAGCTATATAAATGTTGCCTAAAGCTAGGTATATAGTATTTTTTGCCATCCATTTTCCGTATTTGTCTTTAATATTTATTTTACAGATAATTCAGAAATCAAATAAGCAATATACGAGTACTTAATTACAATTGACACAAAAGAGACAAAGCACTTTGTCCTCAATAAAACTAAATATAAATTCAAGAATAATTACATACATATAGCATCTTCTTTACAATAGATGGACATTTTAATGATACCTACTAACATGAAAAGCAATATATTAAATTTAATTTAAATCCAAATAGAAAATATTTTCTGTAAAATTTATTTTACACAAAGAACATTATAATAAAAGTTATGTTATTATTTTAAATCACACTGTGGAAAATATCTGCATTTATTTAGGATTACTAAACCGTTTACTGTATTCTAAATGTTGCTTTCTAGGTTACTAAATAATGTTTTTTTTTTTAAGAAAGCCCCAAATTTTATAGTACATACCTATATATATGTATACAAAATTATACACAATTGAAGTGATAAAAGCATTTAACACGCTGAGCATTTAATTTGTACCTTCGCAAATCTTAATAATAGTAATAAAATGTTTTATTTAACTAACTGTCGAAGAATATAGATGTTTTAGTGTTTATTTATGCTTGTGTGAACTTTTCTCTGAATTTTTCAAAGCGGAACCGTTTTGGACAAACTAATTTTGAATACTTACATAAAATTAAGAAATGTTAACTAAAAAAAAGTATATATAAGAATAAAGGGTTTTTATTGTTTTTTAGAATACTTAAAATATACATTTTAAGCTTTGTGCAATATTATTGTATTATAATTAAATAAAAGATTCACAAGCAAATAATTTTTTATTCGACACGCCCACCTGCATTACTTTGCTGGTAGGTACTAACGAAGGTATTACATAAATTTTACTTTCTCTAATTCCAAACTACTGTAATTTCAATAAACAACATTATATATATTTATTAGTGAACTGTGCGTATAAATACTACAATTTATTTGCGTGTAGTTATTAATAATATAAAATATTGTTTTTAAAACAAGATATAAATTTATTACGTAAACAAAAAAAAACTTTTGTATTTACTTGCAGTTGTTGCAGAATGAATTGCATGTAGTGAATTTAATAAAACTATGGCAAAACGAATTAAGAAGAATCACTACATTGCACAACGACCCCACAACGAATCTCCCACACCAGTTCATGTAACTAGAAGTTCAGCATATTCTGATGGTGAGGACAGTCAAAGGGCCCTTTCGGAGCGCACCCTTTCCGAATACACTTCAGTGGTAATTGAATAGGAAATGAATTAAAAAAACAATTTATAAATTTCTTTTCTTCAGCCATATACTATAGTTAATGAAAGAAATGGTCGTAGTAAATACCATAATGGTAATTACAACGTTCACCATAACCCATCCAGAGCACCATCTGCCATGAGTCGAGGCAGTGGCTATGACAACGGTTCCGACATTTACGTCACCAGTGGAGCATATAAAGCACCATCAGAGATAAGGTTATTAAAGTATATTTTTTCCATTTTATTTGTTTTCACATAAAACAAAGTGAAAAAAAAATTGTTTTATTTTTCTATACAATGGAAGTGAAAGTAATTTTATTTACCACCATTAGTCATATAGGTATCTTGTTCATAATTGAATATGATGTTTTTTTGAATTTTGATATAAGTAACAATTCTCATACCTGAAACAATAGTATCAAGTTGATGATTAAAAAACAATTAACTTTCCATCTTTAAATGGGAACAAATTATTCAATTATTCACTCTGTGGAAATGTATTTTTTAATAAAAAAAAAATATGATTATTTTTAATTCTAGTCGAGGGTCTCGAATTCGAGCACCTAGTCATTATTCCTATCGAAGTGGTGTGGCCCCTTCAGTGGCAAGCACCGTAAAAACGAAAACATCCCGTAAAGGTGGTGTTACAATAGAAACAATGTCAGCCCCGAATCCATTTTGTCCCAACGTGAAAGGCATGTGTTGTCTGATGTTGTTACTAAATTTGGGCATCATTCTGGTCACTCTCGGTTTTGTAATTGTTATACAATTCTTCGAACCGGTCTTTGTTTGGTAAGAAATACAATAATTTGAAATACAAAATGTTATGAACACGTTTTTTAGGGTTTTGGGGATAGTTTTCCTTATATTTGGATTTTTAACGTTAATAGGTAGCTTAATTTATTGCGTTGTCATTTGTAAAGACTTTAAGTCACCAAAAGATGTACATCCCGAAGATCTCTATTGGACACATCATTGGCAAAAGCATATTGGTACACCTGAAATACATTATAAAGCTGAAGAAAAGTATGCCGATGATCGATATAGTGATCGTTATTCAATTAGCAAATTATCTGGAAAATATTCAGATAGAAATCAACGGTACTAAATTTACGACAGCTTCTCGTTTATTACATATTTATTATGTATGCAAATGCATAATAATTCTAACATATTAAAACTGAATTAATTTTTTAATTTATTTTTATAAAATCGTATGCTGTGTTTCATAGAAAAAAAAATGTACGTACTTTTCTAGTCGTAAATTCATTGCTATAAAATATAGTAGTTAGTATTTAAACTACTTACAGATGGTTGATAAAATAATTAACAGAATTCAACTTAAATATCATCTAATATTAATTATTAATCGTGTTTATTTTAATAGATACAAGCATAATATGGTAGAATTTCCGTTTAATTAATTTATAATGTAGATTCACAAAAATTGTTAATATAAATTTTACATTGAATTATTCGTTTTCTTTTCCATCATCGTGAACAAATCAGTAGTAAGGGATATTATATAATAAAGAGATTATATTTTATTAGTTGAAAAGAATTTTATTGTTGTAAACGAAACAATATTTTGGTTTTTACGCAATTGTTAAACCACAACTGGAACACTTTTTTCTTCTCATGCACAAGCAACAAATGATTCCACATGGAAAACACAAAAGACACCATAACCATGCACAGCATGAATAAGATCCTGTGAATCTTCCATTACAGTTTGGACATGTTCCTGGTAAATGCATCCTGGATGCAAGATTTACATTTACATCAGCTACAAATTATATTAGTTATTAAAGAATTAATTACCACTTTTAATTATTATTTGAGTTCTTACTGTGTGAAACTGGCGGTGTCATTATAATTGCGTCAATCCTTGGAGGGGGCTGTACAGGATAACTGTCGTACACTGTTAAAATAAAATCACTTTTTACCTATGAATCACTATTAAATTAAACTAAATTCGTTAACATAAAATTTAGGTTTTACAATTATCAGATAATAGTTATAATAAACTTATTTGCAGAAAAATAACATTTTAATTTTAATGGTACTATACCTGTTGGAGCTGAAGGTTGTTCAGTATATGGTGGAGGACTAATTTTGTTCGCCATAACGCACTTATTTGTCACGTACTATTCACTAGTTACAGAACTTACAGAATTAATTCCGATAACAATTTTTCCGTTGCTGCTGATTAAATATTAACACACTGAACGTGTTTTTATTTGAAACAAAGCAATGCGTATATTCAGCAGTAAACAATATTCTGTATAATTCGTTCTGTATTTACATTAAAATATGCACAACAGTTTATAGACGGAAATATGATATACGATAACTTCCACTGTACCACTGATAAAAATGGTAGTAAATAATTGTCTATATGGATGAATATATGATTCATAAATCACATATTCAAGGATGCAGATTTATGTATAAGCGGGTTGTTATATAGTTGTGTATTATCTTTTAATATTTTATTTATTTGTGAGTATTTTTATTTGTTGGGTCTATAAATATTTCCCTGGAAATAATTGTTAATTTCTTTTCAAGTCCTTCGCAAAGTGAAATGAAACCAGTGCACATGTCCTGCATTTATATTCATTACGACAACATTTACGATCTTAGAATGCACTTTTAAATTTAACTAACTTTAATATTTAAATAATGAGTCGAAACTTAAGCAATTATTTGCAACGTAATAAAGATAAACTATTCTTGAAAATGACTATGATAATAGATATTAATTTTTACGAATTAAGGCCGATATAATAAATGAAATAAACACTTGTATAACACATGTTGAATTATATTTAATGAAAAATTGGATTAAAAACTAAACACATAATTATTACAAAAGACGAAATATGAGCTTACTGTATTTTGTAATACAATACATTTATGTACATACAAGTTATACAAGAACACAAAAATTTAAACTAGTTATATTTAATTTAAGTCAAATTATTTGTTTATATTATATGTATGTGTATACATTCTAATTATAAAATTCTTATTTTCACTAATAAACAAGTACATCAAACATAGAACAAATAATTTGTTGTTACATATTATAATTAATTTTGTTGTTTTTGAATAGTTAGTTCACCATCATACCACATTTACTGCATTTTTTCTTTTTCATGCAACAGCAACAAATAATTCCACATGGAAAACAAAAAATACAGCATAGCCATGCACAACACGGATAACTACTGGTAAAATCTCCTTGACAAACTGGGCATTTACCAGGACGAATTCTTTGTCCAATATTTGCGTTTACATGTACAGTTGTGCCTATATTACAAAATATAACGTTTGCAACTTATATGAATGACGGTTTTCACTTACTTGTAGTTGGTGGACTCAAAATAATTGGATTTCTGTCGGAATGATTTGTGCTTCCAGTGTTCATTTCCACTGTTGATATAAAATTTGTAGTGTTAAATTATTTCGGGAAATTATAATAAACTTACTTGGTGCAGATGCTGCGTATGGTGGTGGATAGTTGGGTTGATTTGTCTTCATTTTGTAGTTTATGCTAACAAGTATTTGCTAAACTACGAGTAATAAAATACAAGACAATAAAGTACCAAGTATTTTGGCAAACGTGTTTTTCAAATAACAAAAACTAGGTAGGACAGAAAAAACATTAAAATGGAAAATATTTTTGTCGTATAATATGATAATTGATAATACTCCGCATTTATAGGTATTATAGCAGAATGAATTGTAAACGAAATTATAAGATTAATAGACAATAGTAAAGATGCATAATAAGTAATTATGTAGGTAAATATAACTACATAGACATACATATATTTTAATAATGTGTTTTATTTCATAAATGCGATAACGTTATTGGATTATGCAATTATAAACTTTTTAATAGCTTTACGATGGGTAATTTTATTATTAAAAAGTCAATATAAGAAAAGTCAAATGTTTAAGAAAATAAATGAAAATAACTTAGTTCATGAACTTCAAACGGTGAATTACTTGAAGAAATTTTTTTATAGTTTCTAGGAACGATTCAGATTTATAGGAACCAGTATAAATTACAAAATTTCCCCCTAGAAAATTTTTAAAAATTACAGTTACTTCATCCACATCTATTTCACATAATTCTATTGTAATGCCAACATAAGTAATTTCTTTATTGTAATCTGTATACTCGTAAGCAGTAATTTCATGAGACCACAAAAATTTTAAAATCTGCAAAATAATTAAAAATATGTAGATATGTTATCGACATACTCACACAGCCTAATAGGAGTATATTATATTTCATATATGTATATAGGTGTATCTTACAGGTATCACGTTGGATTTATTATTGCTTCTGCATATAATACGACATCCATCAGATAATAATTTAATCTCATCTATAAATTGGCTGATATGTTCTACATTAAATGATATTCCCATTGCAAAACAATCTTTTATCTTAGGATATACGATTGAATCGTATCTTCCACCACAAGCAATATCGTACCTCTCTGATTCATTTATTTCCGAGTTTATTTCTAAATAGATTTTGAAATTGAGACCAATATATTTCAATTTTGGAGAAAGTAGCAAAGGCGCTATAAATATATTTTCGTTTTTCTGGAAAATATTCAGTTAAATTTTATTCAACAATATTACGGGGATTAAACATTACAACGCCAAATTCTATCAAATTTTGAATTAATCGTTCCAAATATTGACAATTACGAAGACAATTTTTAAAATTGTTTCGACTCAGAACGGTTTTAAATTGTTCCAACGATTGAGGTGTGTAAAGACTTACAATATTGTTAATAACGTTTGTTGGCAACTTCATCTGTTCCAGTTTTAATCTAAACTCTTCCACGGTTAAATTATCTCGCTGAAAGTAAAATAAATTTATTAAAACATTAACACTAATTTTAATTTTTGGATAAGAATTACTGATACTTCGATTAAAGTTTTATAAAATACTGCTTTGTCTTTTTTATGAATATTCTTCAGAATGGAATCCAGTACCAGGGAATCATTGATATGATATATAATATTTGCTTCTGTAATACCAAGAGTGTCAATAATTTGCTTGGCGGTAAATAATACTTCAGCTTCTGTAATGCTGTCTGAATTTTTAAAAAATTATAGGTACATAATTTGAGTTTAAAATTGGTTACTTAAATACACTTTACCTTGATGTAAATATTTTTCGACAACGTCGAAAGAACATTCTTGAATTTGTTTTGGAATGAATTCTTCATTATTCTTAAAAACATTTCCTATGGAGTACCTTCTAATCGAAGTTAAATTTTCTTGTCTTACGTATTGAGCAAATGTTATTCTGCTTAATCAAAAATTACAGTTAAAAAACTTTTATGACATATTTTTTTAAAATTTAAAATACACAACCGGGAATCTTGAGAAACTGCAACTGGACAATCCCCGTCGGTATATAAAACTTTGACTGTATTTCTGTCTGCTTTTCCTAGAGGAATAAAAGTTGACATAGGAATATTTTTTCCGCCATGTAACTCAAATATCTGAAAAAAATTTTTGTGTGTTTATGTGTGTTTGTTCATTACTTAAATAACATTATTAAAAAATGATTACAATATTTACTTTAGATGCTGTTTGTAGCACAAGATTATATTTCTCATATTTCATTAAATCAATTTCGCCCAATGTTTTTAACTTAAAAATTTTTCTCTGCAACTGATTTTTTCTAGGATTTGAATAAGACATTACACTTTGTAAAATTGTTGGATCAATTGGTTTTTGAAGATGTGTTGATAATATGTGGTCGCACGTTGGCCTTTCATTTGGATCGCGATTCAAAAGAGAACTAAATGAAATACAGGTTTTTTTTTAATGTCTCATATTGTATAGTACAGTAAGGTTGTGAAAATTCTTACGGAATTAGATCTTTAAACCGAGATGAAATTCCAAAAGCCTGACGTAAAGTGTACATGTTTTTGTTTTGCTTACAACGCTGAATAATTCTAACAAATTCTGAATCTGTCTTTGCCTTGCAGCACATTTTAAGGTAAATTACACCTAAATGCACGAAAGTATAAAAAGATTTTAATTTCAGAAATTACATGTATGTATATATTATATACCTAAACTGTATAGATCTACACGTTTATCGTACTCTCGACTTATAATTTCAGGTGCCATATACATTTTGGATCCACATACAGTCCGGTAAATTTTTTCTTGTAATAATTTATTCTCTGATGGGTTATCAGTGCACTTTGATAAACCAAAATCTCCAATTTTGATACTTTTTTTGGAACTTATAAATATGTTCTCGGGTTTCAAGTCTCTATGTATGATAGCCTCCTCGTGAATGTGTTTCAAACCTTATATTATAAAATTACATAATATATTAATTATAGAATTTTACTTTACTTTAGAACTTTATTTTTTTTTTGTTTCTACCTTCGCATATTTGTCTAGAATAATCTAATAAAACTGCTGGACTTAAGCTATTTTCATTATCCATTATTAATGTGTCCAACGAATTTTCACACAACTCCATTTGTATACATAAATAATTTATTTCGGTATCACTTTCATTTTCATTGTTATCAATATCGTTGCTTGAATTTGAAGTTGGAGAAAAATATCCATAAGATTGTAAACTTTCAATTTCATCTACATAAAAGAATTCTTGCTCCGAGTCCGATATCATTTGACTCATTTGAGTTTGAAATTCAGGTGGTACTGTAGCAGTATCAATCCAAGAGTTATAATATCGAACAATATTTGGATGATCTAGTTTGGCCAAATTCCAAACTTCTTGTTGAATTAAGTTTGCATCTTTTTTATTTTTTATCTTAACGATTTTAATAGCATAGTCTTTTTCGTCTTGTTTCTTTTTCGCCTAAAAAACATATTCATATTGTAGGGGATTCCCATAACTATTATAAAAATAATATTTATCTTGTTTATCATATAATACTCACTTTATATACTTCACCGAAACCGCCTTTTCCAATTCTATCACTTTTACTCAAAGTAAAATCTTGGAAAAGTCTAGTTTTGTAATTTTGATTTTTTTTTCTGAACAGGTATTTCCATAATTTTTTAATAAGTGTAATTAATAATTATTTATTATTACCTTTTCTATATAACGGAACTCTAAAACTAACTGGTTATCAAAATCTATATTACAAATATATTAAATATTAGGTCTGTTCGGACAAGCCGTTAGTGGACTATCCAATGGATAGGTCGTCAGCTCCGTACTGCTCAGATACGTTTTAATATACATTAGAAAGTCAGACCGAACGGTTTTTTTCCAATGCGCATGAGTCGTATCGTTTGTAAACGATAAATAGCTTTGTCCGAACAGACCTATAATAACCACTTTCCTATCAAAAATATATGAAAAGCAATATATAACTGTGTACTTGTTATACTGTTTTAATCAATTAGATTTATAGATTAATTCACGATTTGAAATTATTATTAATATCTCGCGAAAACACTAAATGCAGACTAATAAAGATAATTGATAAAATTTAGCGCGAAATTATTATTTTGTCTTTGTTTAATTTTCCTTTGCATACTTGTCCAGACTAGTCTGAAACACTTGTTACACATCAAGTATCAATAGATACTATATGCAGAATATATTTTGCATATAAAGTTTATAAATTTGTTCAATTTTTTAACATAAAATATATATGTCCTTCAATACAGCGTTAAAAAATATGGTGAAGGTGCCGGTTAAACAAACTAATTTTTTTCA
>SSSI01009717.1:0-10229 GCA_004796505.1 Oryzaephilus surinamensis
ACCTATATATATCATTTATCTAAATAATTGTGAAACTGTCATATTCATTGCGTTTTCTGTTCGAATGAAATTGGCACATTTGTGTGGCGGGTTTTATTTATTTTTTTTTTTCTATATAATAGGTACAAAATGAAGTTGTTCCATTCAAAGTGACACATTTCCGCTTTATAATTTCCAAATAAAAGCAATTTTTCATTTAAATGCGTTTCATAAACATAATGGAACATTTAATATTCGTATTGTGTTCTTATAAATAGGTAAACATCTATTTACGTATATACGGGGATGTTTTTGAGACGAAACTGTTTCCATACTATTATAACATCACATTTCCAGATTACCAAATTTGTCTTTGTAACTGACATAAAATATGTTCTTAATAAAAAAAGTACTCTTGAATTAAAAATGTTGTAATCTAAGTAGTTTTTTACGCTTGCGTAAAAAGTTCGCGAATGGAGTTGAACTTAATAAATTTCGCTCGATGAGGGGTTGCATTTTCAAATTTTAGGTCTGTTCGGACAAGCCGTTAGTGGACTATCCAATGGATAGGTCGTCAGCTCCGTACTGCTCAGATACGTTTTAATATACATTAGAAAGTCAGACCGAACGGTTTTTTTCCAATGCGCATGAGTCGTATCGTTTGTAAACGATAAACAGCTTTGTCCGAACAGACCTTTTGTTTAATTTGTTGTTATAGTAACATAAATGTTCATTACCATAGCAACGACTTTATATGTGTGTGTAGGTATCCATAGTGACAGATTTGAGCACGTTTTTATTACTAAGTATATAGCATCCATTCCATACTTGTATGTACATACCTAATAATCTTGAATTATAAAAATGTTGAAATTTAAGTAGTTTTTTATACGTGTTCGTGCCAGTGCCACAGGAAAAAAGTACACACAATTATAATAAATTATTTAAAATTTAAATACCCTTTAACATGGCATATCTATTAATGTGAAAATTTTATATATTATACTTGTAGAAAAACAAAAAATATAGATTTGTAATAATAATGAAAAATTGGAATGAAAAACGGGTTGGAAATTCTATTTTATATTATGTCTACTGACAGCTTGAAAATATAAACTTATAATTTTAAATCTAATAAACGAAAGAGACACCCCTCGTGAAACTTAGAAAATGAAAATTATTTCAAATACATATTTAGACCTAAAATACGTATCTGCACGAAAATTGAAAACAATAATTTCCATTTCCTACAATTTAGAAATGTTGTTTTAAATATAATTATATTAAGAATAATAAATAACTCATTTTGGTTTTGAGATGTTATATTATATATTTGTTTCGTTCTATACAGGGAAAACGAAAGAGGATGGCATCCATTTTGTTATGCGGTTGTATTTAATTTGACGTTTCATATGCAAATGTTTAATAATATATAGCTATAGCGCTATAGCATTATAAAATATTATTTGATGTGATGTACACTTTATTTAATACCTAACGATGTGCTTCAAAATTAGGGAAAATAGTCTTTTAAATTAAAAAAAAATTATTTTTATTTTAAACATGTTTAAACATGTTAATTTTATATGTGTCCTTAGGTAAATAAATTATGTACATACCTAGGTAAATGTAATACTTGTAATAATACAAACAAAGCATAAAACATGGCTCGTTAAAAAAATGTCTATTAATACGTATACTAATTATTGTTTTATTATTTTGTAAGAGACTCTTTATTTCCGATTCAATTAATTGTTTAGATTTATTTAAAATACATAATAGCTTTGTTCGGGTTTTTTTTGAACCGTCCTAGAAGTATACTACGCATGCGCAGTAAGTAAAATCTGTTCGGGTTTATTTTGAACTATTTAAGGACGGAAGTGATCCAAGTAGTTCTGTGTTTTGGTTTTTAGTGAACGCCATGAGAACTGTTTCAGAATCGTCCTAAGTAGTACTTGCTGTGAAGTGGAAATTTGTGCGAACTCTTTGCGAACTCTTGCAACATAACCTTATTTTTTTGTTATGTTTTCTTTCTCTATGGTTATTGGGTTCCATAAATTCAAGAATTCAACGTAGCGTTCGTGTTTATACAAATATTTAACCGTCCCAGAACAGTTTATTAATTTTTTCCATTGCGCATTCAGTTCAGCGCAGTTTTAGAATTATCCTAGAATAGTTCAAATTATGAAACCCGAACAAAGCTATTAACTCATGGCATATTATATTACTAGCATGGAGATGAAAACAGCATGTGCGTCACTATGGGGATGCTGCTTTAGTCTCCATAGTGACCCACGTGCTTTTTTCATCTCCATAGCAACACATTTGCTGTTGTCATCTCGATAGTAATACACGTGCTTTCTTCACAGTAACAGCAATAATAAGTAATGACTTAAGTTTTTGTATTTTAGCAATTAAATTAAATGAAAATTAATAAAAAATTACAATTTATTTTTTTAATCGTAGACTAAATAGTTTTTTATTGTTTTTTTCATTTTTGTGGGGCCCGGCCCTGGAAAAAGTGAAAGTGAACGACGACAAGAATTAACAGCGTGCCCGGCAGCGGAGCGGGGAGTTATTCAGAGAGGCGACTAGAAAGATGTAAGAGGTGATGACGAAGAGAGAATGTTAATAAAGTGAAGAATTACTTTGGTGAATTTAATGTGAATTTACATATACTTTGTTCAAGTTAGTTTTCTAATACATTTATTTTGTTGACTATTCAATTACTATTATAATAAATAGTTATTTTATTTGTTTAAAAGAGTTTGGTTTAATTGAACATTCACATATTCTACAGCTGGCACAACGTAAGAAAAATCAGAGCCTATATGCGTACTCGTTGGTTTTGTAGAAGGAGAAGCCATGGATAACCCGGTAATTTTAAAAAAGTCAGTGGCATGACTTCAAATAACATGTAGGGGTAAGTATTCAATAAGCAAATGCATGCATTATAGAATGCATCCTCAGCCTGTTACGCACATGGTACCTTATTTTGTGAGTGTGCATTACCGTAATGTGCCGAACATCATTCGGAAAATGCGCCAGCTTGATTTTTCTTACGTTGTGCCAGCTGTACTCAGTTCTATTTTTATCCCTACATTTTTGGGGGCTCAACCGGGATGTGGATAGAATTTGTGCCTAGAATGTGTGCGTAGACGACGTATAGTGTGTGTTTAGTTGAAGGTTAAAGAGCAATGAACTGTGAGCTTCTATTATAGTGAACTAAAAAACATTGTATGCAAGTATTTTAGACTATTGTGACGTCTGTAAAAAAAACCAAAATGACTACATTAGGCAGTATTTCCTATATTAATCAGAACATTAGTACCGCTCGTACGAAAGTTATTAAGATATTACCTACACAATTTAATTTTTGATTGTGATGGTGATTGACAAAATAGGAAACGGCTTCGTGAATTTCAAGGACTTTCGGTTACAACTGATTCGGATGAATATAAAGCTAAATTAAATTATGTGCAAGAAACATTTTCAATGAACGATTTGATTGCTGTGTGTAATTTATTGTGCATTGACTATGAGGGTACAATAAATGAACTTGAAACGCGTGTATGCAACAGCCTGTGCGATGTTTCATCACTAAAAGATTATCATGAAGACGATGAAGACGATGACAAAGAAGGACACGACACAAAAATAGATGAAAATAATGACGTTGATGAGAACGTGAGTGGAGAGGATGAAAATGAAAGTAGCGAAGATGATAATCGAACGAAAAAAGATGTAGTAATAAATGAGGCGCCCAGTAGAGCTAAAATAAAATCCTCAAATCAAAGCGTAACTGACGTAATGTAGCTTGACGACCCGATTCTGAATAAGTTTTAGAGATATAGAGGATTCTATTAAAAAATTTAACGGAAATGACGATTACCTAGTGGAACAGTTTATAGATGATTTTGAAGAGATGGCTGTAATTATGGGGTGGGATGATTTCCAGAAATATATATTTGCAAGAAAATCCATAATTGGTTTAGCAAAATTGCACATTCAGGGTGAACGGGGCGTTATAAGCTACACAGTTTTGAGAAATAAGTTATTAGATGAATTTCAAACGAGAACTAACTGCGCTAAATTGCGTAGACAAATGACAGAGAGGAAAATTCGCAAGTATGAAAGCGTGCAAGAGTATTATTTAAAGATGAAAGACTTGGCCAATCGAAGCAAAATTGAATTTAATGCACTAATCCAGTACGTAATAGGTGGCATAAGGGACAATGTAAACAACAAAATGATATTAATGGGTGCCAAAAACCAACGTGAGTTCAAAGAAAAACTGATACAATATGAATCCGTTATTGAGAAGAGGAACGTAAATACAACGAAGATAAATACTAATACAAAGTCTGAACAAATACTTACCTGAAAAAAGAAAACGAATGAGGTGCGATGCTTTAATTGTGGCACAAAAGGGCATAGAGCCACTAACTGTGATCAAAAGGATAAACGTGCCAAATGTTTTAAGTGCAATAAATGTGGTCACAAAGCGGCAAATTGCAACGAAACAAAAACGTCGAAGTGAAGCAAAATAAAGAGGCAAAACCACCTGCAAACGTCAACAACATCCTTCCTGAGTGTAATGGGCTCAACCCCCATAAATAGTTATATTAGTTTTAGGAATTTATTGTTAAAAAACCGTTAAGAAACGATTTCCAGAATTAGAAAGTTTTACCTACAATATTTACTTCGAATTTGCCTTTTTAAACATTTTGCTATTTTCAATGTCACATTTCGGTATCTCGGGTTTTTAAATTACTTTATGAGCGTAAAGAGAAATCGTCTTCTTAAGGGTTCCGTTAACTTACCACTCGAAGGACAAACCTTTTGTATTATGAAAACTTGTCTTCATAAAAAGGCCGGAGAGTTTAGTTTTTAGTTAGTTAGCCATATACTACGATTCAGTCTGTTATTATAGAATATACTTCTTAGACTATATTTGTTAATTAATTACATGTTTGTTAATTATAAGTAAAAACCACGAGCAAGTTGTAATACGTTTAATAACTATTTAAAATAAACAATCATCTATAAGATTAAAAGTGTTTTAATCATTTGGCACGTGGAACCAGCAACGAACCTCTTAAACGAACACCGCTCGTTCGAAATCAAGGTGTTACCAATAAGCGTAACAACAACATACATACAATCATCACCAAATCACCATCACAACAACACACCCATTACATGAGCATAACTCGCGAAAATTTAAAGCAGTATTGATCATGAACAAGAGTTTTATGGCTTTAATCGACACGGGCAGCGATTATAATTTAATAAAAGAAAATGTGTATAAAGAGATTGATAATTTACCGTTGACAAAAACGTCTCTGTTATTACGTGGGTTCGGTAGCAGCGCTTCTGATACCAATCAAACCGGATTTTTACAGTGCAATGTTATGAACGTCGACCAAAAATTTTCAACGAATTCAGGTGTTGTGTCTGAAAACTCAATGCAAGCTGATGTGATCATTGGGGACGAATTACTGGAACAATGCAAGCTGACTATTAGCGACGACGGAATAAAAATTGAAAAGAAATATGACGTTGTAATGATAATACATATTTTGGCTAAAGAAAATAATGAACCATATCAAGTTGAAAACCCGAAATTAAGTCAGTTACTATCAAATTATGAACCAAGAAAAATTAAAGATATCGGAATCGAAATGTCAATAACATTAAGCGAAAATAAACCTGTATTTTGTCGCACACGACGATTGCTAGTTGCCGAAAGAGATCTTGTTGAAGCACAAGTTGAAGAATGGCTCAAAGAAGGCATAATAGAACCGAGTCATTCAGAATACGCGAGCCCAGTGGTAGTTGTGAAAAAGAAAAATGGTGGTTTTAGGCTATGCGTGGACTATAGACAGATAAATGCGTTGACAGTCAAGGATCGATGTCCCCTACCGTTAATAGATGATGTTTTGGATCATTTGCAGAGTGCTACAGTTTTTAGTACAAATGGATTCTTTCGTGTATCTGTCGCAGAAGGTAGTAAGAAGTTTTGTGACTCACAACGGTCAGTATCAGTTCAACAAGATGCCCTTCGGATTATGTAATAGTCCTGCCACATTTCAGCGGTACATAAATGCAGTATTTCATGAATTAGTCAAAGAAAGAAAGATTTTAATTTACATGGACGACATATTTATACCGAGTAAGAACGAAGAGAATGGTTTGCAAGTACTAGAGGAAGTGTTAAATGTAGCAATGAATCACGGATTAAAGTTAGCCAAGAAAAAGTGTGAATTCCTTAAAATTGAATCGAATTTTTGGGGCATGTGTTAGAGAAAGGGACAGTATCTCCCTCGCCAAAAAAATGGAAACTGTCCAGAAATTCCCAGTTTCTACAAGTACAAAGAATATACAAAGTTTTCTCGGGCTGAGTGGATATTTCAGAAAATTTGTCCAAAATTATGCGATCATTGCAAAACCTCTTAGCGATTTACTGAAAAAAGACATTCCATTTAAATTTGGGGCAAAAGATGAGATCAAGTCATCTGAGAGACTGAAGAAAATTTTATCCGAAGAACCAGTCCTAAAGATTTTCAACCAAGAACACGAAACCGAATTGCTCGGAATTGCATACCAACGTTTGCGCGATCGGTTATGGAGCGATATTAGTACAGTGGAACCCAGAAGACGACCGGCTTCATCCAATATTTTATATGAGTAAAAAGACAACGGAAGCTGAGAAAAAGTATACTAGTTACAAGTTAGAAATACTAGCTGTTATAAATGCTCTGAAGAAATTTAGAACATATCTGTTGGGAACCCGTTTTACGATAATAACAGATTGTCAGGCATTCGAAAAAACGATGCGAAAAGAAGATTTGGCAACAAGGATTGCAAGATGGACACTTTTATTAGAGGAGTTCGATTATGAAATAAAACATCGTTCTGGAAAAAAGATGAAGCATGTTGATGCGTTGTCCCGAGCACTAGTGATGACTATTACTCAAGATTATCCAAATGACGGCAAAAATTTCAATATGTCAATCGACTGTTAGCGAAATTGAAGGAATAAAGGAAGTTGTGGCTATTAAAGAATATAATGATTATTTTATTAAAAACGGAATTTTGTACAAATTCGTTAACGGGAGAGACGCATTGGTAATTCCCAAAGCGATGCAAAATGATTTGATCAAATATGTTTATGAGGTGGAGTTAAAGTTGTTGAGCAAAAAATGAAAAACGAGTTCTTCATTCCAAATTTGACTGACAAAATTAATAGAGTTGTCGATAACTGCGTTTCCTCCATATTAGCTAACAAAAACAGTGGAAAGAAAGATGGTCTCTTAAACCCTATTTTCAAGGGAGATGTACCATTGTACACATATCACGTGGACCATTTAGGCCCATTACCGTCGACTAATAATAACAACATTCTGTTGGTTATTGATGGATTTTCCAAGTATACGCGGTTATACCGCGTAAAGAGCACGACTACAAGAGAAACCATTGCAAAATTGGAGCTGCAGAAGAAATTTTTTGGTAATCCCTATCATATTGCTTCAGATAGAGGGACCGCCTTTACATCTGCTAAGTTCGAGGACTATTGTAGAGAAGAGAACATTAAACATATACTGATAATCACTGGCCTGTCGCGATCAAATGGAATGGCAGAAAGGCAGAATAAAACAATCATTCCTGTTCTGACAAAACTTTCATTAGAACAACCAGCGAAATGGTTACAACACGTTGATGCTTTACTAGATAATAAACACTAGATAATAAAATTCAAAATATCTTTTGAATGGTTTTTACTTTTCTTGTGAAAAACAAAATCGATATTTAAAAAAATATTTTATCAAATTGTTTATCATTAATAATAAAAAAATTTTGTGGTGATATTAATAGAAAAATAATATGATTTCAAATAGAAAAAAGTTTAACAAAGAATAACTTAAAAAAATAAAAAGTCATTAAAATGTAAATACCCAAGGATTAAATACCTACGTTAAATTTGTTTATAATTTTTGTTTATTTTATAGTAAACCATTTATTATGTCTATTAATTTGTGTTATTTTGTGTTCAATAAAAAAAATTATTTTTTGTAACTCATTATTTTATTTATATTGATAAACATTTTTCCCAATATTTGAAATGGTTTTAATTCAAAAAGTGCGGTTAATATAAATTATTTCATTGGCCCGTCGGTGTGCAACAAAAAGAGACAAATATATCTATCGCATTTCCACATTTTAGTAAGAGAACTGAAAGTCTAGGTTTACCTATTAGTTTGTCTATGCGTGCCCGGCAGCGGAGCGGGGAGTCCGGGGGTTAGTCAGAGAGGCGACTCGGAAGATGTAAGACGTGATGACGAAGAGAGAATGTTAATAAAGTGTAGAATTACTTTGGTGAATTCAATGAGAATTTACATACTTTGTTTAAGTTAGTTTTCTAATACATTTATTTTGTTGACCATTCATTTCAATTACTGTTATAATAAATAGTTATTTTATTTGTTTAATAGAGTTTGATTGAACATTAACATATTCTACTCAGTTCTATTTTTATCCCTACATCTATTATAAATTAAGATATAATAACCATATAAAATATTAATAATGAACGTTAATATACAATTTGGGCATTATATAATTCAAAAAGCAGCATGTATACAGTGTCTGTAATACTATTTAATCGCAATAAAAAGAATAATTCCACTGTAAAGTGAATTATGGATTTAATAAACAAACCATAAATAAAACTTGTTTAATATATTACGACATGGCAAACATACTCATACATACACATATATACATTGTTACATATACTTGTACATACATACAATTTTCGAGTATAGAAACGTGTTGCTGAAGTCACCCATTTCGAAGTTTCTTATTTGTCATAAAGCTTTAAATATAAAAAAACGGCAAATGCGTGTATATATGGAGCTTTGCAATTTGATGATGACATTTATCAGTGAAACATTAGCTTTTTAAATACAAAAAAAAATAATAATTGTTTGTATACAAGTGAAAACAGATGGGTATTTTGGAAAAATAAATTTTACAAGTGAAATATGGGTAGGGCCATCATTATATATATAGTCTGGAAAATTAATGACAAGAGAACGAGAGACGGTTTTTCATAAACTCGAAAACTGTATACATATATATGTATCAAGATTAATAAACGCAAGACATTTAACTTTATTTAAATATTTGCTTGTCAAATTTAGTAAACAGAAATAATTGTAGATATTTTTCAAAGTTTCACTTACTTATTTTCAATATTATATGTACGTGTTTGATGGGAAATAATTTTCAAAAAAAAAAATACTTACTAGATAAAACATTATGGCTCTATATAACGAATATCGACTTTACAATACTGATATTCTTGCTTTTAAGATATAGTAGACTTGAGGGATGTTCTTAACATTGCAAAACCAATATGCATGGAAGGTTTTATGTTTTTATACTTCACTGAATAAAGGCTTTATAAAGCAATGGGGTTTGCCGTGTACATATATAGACTTCTTGCATATAAACATCTATTTTTGATTCTTTTCTTCGATTTAGTTGTTAAATAAAATATTACTTTCATAAAATTATACAAGAATTTCAGATGGGCGGTGGAAGTTTTATTAAAAATGTAAATATTTACTTTATACAATAGCAATAAACAAGAACAACAATGTGTCGATAATAGGAAAGTGATGTTATTCTCTAGCCGTGGCCATTTTGACCTCTTTTATAAACATACACACGAGATGGTGGCAAAGTGCCGCCACCACCATCCCAAAGTATACAGGGTGATTCAGAATAACGTTCTGAAACGTTAAGGATATATAGAAGACGTCCAAATGAGTCAAAAACCTTAATAAACATTTGGCGAAATCGGTACTCCTGAAGAATTGTTAACTGTCAAAATTTTTAACATGATTCTTCAGGGTTACCATTAGCCTAATCCAATATAAATTACATGCTAATTAACTCTTTAAACAAAAAACTATCCTTTTTTAACAATTTTAAAATTATTTTAACGGTTTTTATTGAAAATATATGTCAATAAAATTTTATAAGCATAAGTGATTTTTCGTTATTTTTTGATCAAGTCTCATACATTATTTTGCTTTTTCTTATTTTACACGAAAATGGCTGGTCCAATCAAAAAAAATAAAGAGACAAAAAAGGTATATTATTAAATTTTCTATCAGAAAAAGCTTATTTTTGATGTACTTTAATAACCAAATAAAAAAGTTATGGCCATCAAGAGTTTA
>SSSI01009718.1:0-33268 GCA_004796505.1 Oryzaephilus surinamensis
AAATTTTTAAATTAAAACATAACCTTATAATAATACATATCTTTGAAATATTTTGAATGTTTTGAATCTATCTTTGCATCTTTGGGTAAATATGCATTTTACGGACACCAAACCGATTTTGATGAAATTTTCAGAATAGACGTATTTTTATGTGTAGATTCCGAAAATCCAAACCAAATTTGGGGCAAAAGTCCCGTTTTCGAGATATTCCTTCTTGAACTGTCAAAAATGCCTTCTATATTTTATACTTTTCTACCTTCTTTTTAAAATATTTTCAGAGTTTTAGTTACACTTCACTTACAATTGAAATAAAACTTAATTTTAACACTTTTAAAATGCATATTTTAACGTATTTTGTATTTTTTATTTAAAGTATACTTACAGCGGTAAGTCAAATCTAAAGCTACTGTCAGCTACATGCTAATTGCTAATAAAATATCAAAAAATATAAAAAAGAAGGAACATTCAGTGATTAAATGTTGTTTATTATTAAAATGTATTAGTTTATATACACTTGAGTGTTATAAAAGAAGGAAAAACAGTGTAAAAGAAGAAAAAACCGGTTTCATTAACCTCAATTTTGACAGTTTAACAAGGAATATCTCGAAAACGGAGCTTTTGCCCCAAATTTGGTTTTCAGTTTCGTAATCTATGGCCAAAAATACGTCTATTCTGAAAATTTCATCAAAATCGGTTTAGTGTCCGTAAAATGCATATTTACCATCTTTTTCTGTGCGAATAATGTTCAACTTGAATTTTTACAATTTTTCTTTTCTTTGAAAATATCAAAAGTGTATACCGATTATATCATCTGTAAAATTATTCTGCTTCTGACGTATACACATAAGGGGCTTCTTATCCATTTGAATGAGATAGTATTTTAGCGAGTTTAGTATTCGCAAGGGTATTTGAATTGTGCCATTTGTATTCGGCAATCCTACTTATTTACAGTAGAAAAAATTCGATAGTTGATATCAGAATCGACTCGAACAGATATCGATGAAGTGAAAACTGATGTGTACCCAGATTTTATACTCTTATTAAAGATTCACCAAGTTGAATGAATTTCAGAGAAAATTATTCTGATGGGCAGATTTTCCCGTAATTCACTATAGTTCACCGTATAACATAATATTAAACTTTGTTTAAACAAAAAAAAGGCATTATATTTCTTTATAAAGAACTGTGATGAAAAATGAAACGTTGAAATATATAATATTTCTGCGTACAACTTAGTCATTCTTCGTATATAGAAAAGCATTTTTTACTTTTTCTCCAAGCTATTCATCTATTCATAACATTCATCCATTGTTAAAGGGTGTGTTCGAACACATTTCTCAGCATACGAGAACAAATTTTACATCCCGCACAATAAAATTGGGCGACACTAGAGAAAGAGACACCAATTCAGATATTTTATCAAGTCAATCTATTCAAAAATTAATGATTATGGTAAATTTTTTATAAGTGTTTCACTGTTCCATTTGTGAACGGTGTATTATTTACTGAAAAAGGATGAAAGATTTTATTTTTTGTGAAAATATAATCAATACCTAAAATGTATCAGTTTTTTTTGGAATTCAAAATTGTTTTATTATAGTCTGTTAAATTTATGAACAAATTATATACATTTAAAAGTTACCTCATTTTGAGCAATAAAATGGTATGTTCTGTTAGTTTAACTATTACCTTTCAGTCGAGAACATGTTCCTGAAAAGTTTTTTCATGGTGATTTTTATTAGAATAATAGAAATCTCAAGTCACTTATTTGATGCTGCTGAAAGTACAGATTGTATTTCACATGTAGATTTAAAAGTTTCAGACAGCATTAATATTTATAAAGGAGAATTTTTAAATAGTTCTTGTAAATTTCGTAAATTTAGAGCCATTGAAGTCAATTTAAAAGGTATTGAATCGTATGCATTTTCTAATGTTGATATAATCGACATAACCATTGAAGGAAATAATCTATCAATGATAAGAAATTACACTTTTGTTAACTTTGAAGTACTGGGAATATATCTTAAACACAATAGAATTTCTATTATACAAGAAAAATCATTTATCAATGTTAGTGGTTTACGTTTTCTTGATTTAAGTGTCAACTATATTTATGAAATTGATAGTAAATCATTCTGTAATACACATGTGTTGTTTTTTAATACATCGTTCAATAATTTGCAAAACATTAATAAAAATTGTTTTAAATTATTTGATCCAAACGAAAATATTTTACTAATAGCACATAATAATGATATTAAACAAGTGGAAGATGACGCATTTGTTTATATTCATAATGGAACAATACTTAATTTAGACCTGAGTTCGAATAAAATTGAAAAAATTAATAAAAAAGTTTTTCAAAATGTTATTATAAAAGAACGACTATGTTTAAGTTATAATCCTATTAAAGAAATACCTGAAACCATATATGAGCAAAATTTAACGATTTTAGAATGTCTTAAATGTGTTGATTTGGTGGAAGAAAATGTTAAATTGATTAAAGTTTGGGCCAAAAGAAATGGATACTTTTTTGATTATAGCAATTCATCTAAAATTGACTATTTCAATATTTTGAGTCTAGTAATTTTATTGTGTATCATAAATGTATTTATCATTAATTAAAACACTGTTAGACTGTTACAAAAGCATAATAATACCTACTCATATATATACGTATTTCAAATTAATTTTTAATTAGACCTATTATTAAACTTTTGGCGTATTGCACTTTACACAATATTTTTCAAGAGCAAATGTTTCTGACAATCCTTCTTTTACAAGTCAAATATGAATGAAAAGATAATTTCGCGTACCTCTATATTGTGTTAATTAATAAATCACTTTCTAAAATGGAACAAAAGCTTCAATTTTTCAATAAAAATATAAATTTACATTTTGAGTGTACTTATTTATAAATATTTTATCAGAAAAAGACAACTATTTGACTAAACGACTAAAAATGATTGTTTCAATAAATTGATTGCACTTTCATGTTGCGATCGTATTTATTGTTGATTTATTCTTATTACAATTGAATACATGTGCAAATACTAATAAAAACCAATAAATCTGCTTTCTATAAAACAATGCTTATTATAGAATATTTAATTTATATGTACTCGTACATAATGTACATAAAACAATTTTATCGATAAGAATCATTGTCTAGAATAAAGATATAAATTCCAGATGATGTTCGCATGTTTCTCGGTCAGTTATTCGATAAATCATGTAAGAGTGAATTTTTGTTGCTATAAGATATAAATATCTTTACGATAGAATAAAATGTACTTCAATTTATACACTAAAAATGGACTGAAAATCAAATTTTTTGCAAAAATATAGGTAATCGATATCGAAATAAATCATTTTTAGGCTTGTTTCTTTTTACTATAGAGTTCATTTATTTAATTATTTTTGTGGTAAAATTTGTAATGACTAAATTTAAACCGAATTACTAAAATTAATAAAAATTTTTTAAAATATTAATATAATTAACGGCGATTGAGAATTGGGTTATAATATAATCTTGTACAAAAATACTTTCAAGTATACTTGAAGAAAAATTAACAGTATATTGGAAAGCTTTGAATGTGCAAAAGAACTTACTTAAATGAGAGAACAATTTTGAATAATTAAAATTTTATCCAAAAGAAATTGATATTCTTATTCACGTACAATTTATTGTTTAAATTTTTCTTTATTATATCTGCTTAATATCGATTATGAAGATTATTAAGTATTAATCAAAGTATACATTTGGTTACCCAATGGAAATAAATTTTTAGGCACATAATTCCTCTAGAAAAATTTGGAATATTGCACATTAATTTTGCAAGGACACATGTTTGGGTAAAAAACACTTTTTGGCAATTTTTATGCTTAATAGAATAATTCATATATGTACATATGAAGCAATTTCAAAGATAGCAATCACTGTTTTAAATGAAAGATATAAATATCATATAATCGCATGTTTGGCAGTAAATTTTCATTTACATATTATGCGATAAATAAAATTGTAAAAATTGTATATATTTTTTGATGTTTATGATAAGAAAAGATTTATTTCCATTTCTTTTAATAAAAAAGATTTACGCAAAATAGGAATAGCAAAATAGTGGAAATAGCAAATAATTTAAAAAATGATCTTAAAGGCTTGTCTTATAATAATAAAACATATTTGATCAGACACCTAGAACGAAACACTTTTCAAATTGTTAATATAAACAAGTCACATTCGGGATTTAATAAGGATGTAATTAGTTTTGTTATCGTGTATTCAATGTTTAAATAAAATTAGATAAACAAGTTAAAGTAATTAAAAGTTCATCCAAATTCCAAAGTATCTACAGAAATTCACCAGAAAAAAACGATTGTTTTAGTGTTTTCCTAATTGTGAATTTGTGATAATTCTATTATCAACAATAAAAACCTACGTAGGTACAAACTACAAATAATATAATCTCGTAAGTATAATGTATAGGTATATCATCTTTTTAACGACTAAAGCTTCTTTTATAAGAATACATTTTTATGTAATAAATTTTTAATTAAACACGTTCTAATAAAATCTAAACTTGGATTATTGCATATTACAGGAGCTTTTCAAAAGCACATGTTTGTGACAATGCTTTCTTCTTAATTAGAACAAAATTAAAAAATAAATATTAATTATAAACGGATGTTTGATACTGAGATCATTAATAAATAAATAATGCTTTTAAAATAAGCAATTGTTTTTATTTTTCCATGAAAATAGAAATTTCAGAACATATCAGTTTTTTATTATTGTATTATGTCCAATCTCTCATTATTTATGAATGAGTTCCACTATTATACAGTTTTATTCAAAAATTGATTACTTTTATCCTTTTGTATAATGAAACTAAGTATTATTATTATTATACATATACCTATAATCGTTGATAAAACTATAGACATTTTAGTAAAATTTGGTATAAAAATGCTAATGGTGCGCTTCTTTTTCGTAGTAATTATTGTTATTAAAACCACAAAAATCTCTTGTTATCGTAATGTGACAGAGACAGATGATTCGTGTATTATCCAAGAAGTAAACTTAAATATATCAGACAATATTATTATTTATGATGGCCAGCTTTTAAATAAATCTTGTAGAATTTTTAATTTTGCTGCCGAAAATATTAACTTGCAAGGAATTAAATCGTATGCCTTTTCGAATGTTGATATAATGCGTATTAGCATTTGTCAAAATAACCTTCTAATATTAAAAAGTTTTACTTTTATTAATTCTGTAATTATTGAAATACGTCTTAGCGACAATAAAATTTTTGTTATAGAAAAAAACGCATTTAAAAATGTAAGTAGTTTACATTTTCTTGACTTAAGTTTAAATAATATTTACGAAATTAATGATAAATCTTTTGTTAATACACATTTGTTGTCCTTAAATATGTCGTTCAATAATTTGCGAATGATAAGAAAGCATTATTTCAAGTTGTTTAATAAAGACTGTGCATTAGATGTATTCAATAACGATATTGAAGCATTGGAGGATGATGCATTTGAGTTTATTGCCAATGCCAATGGCACTATTATTGAAATAGAGTTGGGTTCTAATAAAATTGAGAAAATTAATGAAACGCTATTTCGGAATGTTACAATACACGAACGAATGGGTCTAAGTTACAATCCTATAAAAGAAATTCCTCAAAGTATATACGAAATGAAGTTTGAAGTATTAGAATGTCTTAAGTGTGCTTATTTAGACATAGACAACGTTAGAATGATTAAATATTGGTCCAAACGAAATGGATATATTTTTTTCTACAGCAATTCACCCAAAAATAATGGTTTAAATGTGTTTATTGCATCATTGATTATTAATATATTATTTATTAACTATTAAACTTTTGTTAAAAGCACTAAACTGTTTCAGAAAAAAATACTATTTAAAACTTGGATCATAAAATTTACAGAACATTTTTCAAAAGCACATCATGTTTGTAATAAGGACTATATTGGTAATGGTTGTACTTAAAATAATTTACATTTCCGGCAATTTCAACGTCGACAAGGAATGTTTTCAATGGAAAATAAGAATTTTGGATAATATTCGCATTCTTAGTTGCCAATTATTGAATAAAACTTGTAAACTGATTTTTCTTTCAATGGTTAATGAGAAATTAGGTGGAATTGAACCGTATACGTTCTATAACGTCAATATTACTGAAATAGATCTAAGAGGAAACTATTTAAGAATAATAAAGCAAAATACATTCGTTAATGCAAATGTGTACAGATTGAATCTTAGTAATAATAAGATAAATGTCATTGAAAAAAATGCATTTCAAAATTTAACGAATCTAAAAAATTTGGATTTAAGTTCCAATGATTTAAGAGAAATAAATGGAAACGAATTTGTTAATCTAGGTTCTGTAATGTATTTTAATGTATCTTATAATCGTATTGAAAAAGTATCGAAACAAATTTTTAAGATATTTAGTCGTGAATTTACGTTTTTGTGTTATTTAAATAATAATGAAATTTGTGAGCTTGAAGAAGATATATTTGAATTTATTTCAAATGACATTCGAACAGTTTCACTTAATCTAAGCTGTAATAAATTGGATTATATTGGCGAAAATACATTTAATTTGTTGAATTTATCAGGAGCTACATTGATTTTAAATAACAATTTCATGTATGAAATACCGAAAAGCGTCTATGAAGCCAATATGTTCAAATTAAGTTGTTTAAATTGTCCAAATTTGAAAAAAGAAAATGTTCAAAATATTAAGATTTGGTCAAAAAAGAATAAATACGATTTTGTGTATAGTAATGGGACTCATTACTGGAATTTCTGGATATATTATTATTTTATTTTGCTAATAATATGCAATTTGTGGTTTTATTTTATTTAATTTCAACATGGAAACTAGAATGGTTTTTAAATTTATTGTGTTTTTAAAACGAAATTACACGACATTTTGTAGTTATAAAACTTTTTCGAACTTTTGACTTTTTAAATTCCAGTTGCATGTCAATTGATTCGATATCAGTACTGGAATAGTTAATAAATACTAAAAAAGGTCAGATCGAATTTCAATTCAAACCCTATATATCTGGAACATCTTTAAGTGCATAAGAATGAAATTTATACGAATTGAAGTGCTTATTTACAAAGTAGAAAAAACAAGTTTTAGTAATTAAAAGTTTTATATAGTGTTTAAGCATCGATCATAAATATATTAAGTATAATTATAATATAATATAACACAAAAGCACTAAAAGTTGTGAGCAAACAAGGAATTTTAAATAAATTCCATTTATGTAAAACATGGAAATGTTGCATGTTACACAATATTTTATTACAAGGGCACATTACGAGTATATGCTTGTAACAAATATTTTTATTGCAATACTTTGGCTTATATAATTATTTACATATTATCGAGCGATTTTTACATTCATAATAATTCTTGCAAATAAGTAATTAACTGAAATCAAACTATATACAAATATTTTCTAATAATATGAAAATACATACGATTTTGGTTATTAATTCTGGATGTTATTTTGCCTCTATGTTTAACGTTAATAAAACTTTTGTGCAATTTTAAAAATGAATAAAAGTTTTCCAACACAAATTATTTCTTTGATTTCGATGTAATATTAAAAAAAGGAAATTATACTACTGTTGCGGTTGCAACTTCTTCGAACTTTTGACTTTTTAAATTCCGGTTGCATGTCAGCCAGTTTTAGATTTCATATCAATATTAGGCTAGCTTAATATCATTTTTCCTGACCTTTGTGATTACCATCAGAAAGTTTAATTTTGTATACGTTGGCGTGATTTCTAAACACCCACACATTCTCCTATTGAATAAAGTTCTCAACATTCATTTATACCTACATTAATAAATTAATAATCTTGATGAAATACTAAAATATTGCTAATATTATACAAGAAGTGGTGATTATTATAGTCTAAGTACCTACCTAAGTTGCTGGTTTAGTAAAGTTTAACCCCAGAAGCACATATTGCCGAATTCGTAGTAATTTATTATGGTTAATATTAAATCGTAAGTTCAAATGAGTTTTTTTCTTTAAGCTTTTCAGGATTTATTGTGACTGTGGAGGCTTTCCACGTTCTCACACAAGAAATATTGAAATTGCCTCTATTTTTTATTTCGACTATTTTTTCGCAAAGTAATGCTTAAAAATAGAGACATTTTATTAAAAATTTTTGTATATTCGTGCATTCAATTTTATATTCCTATCATCAAAATTACGAGTTAATAAAACGAAAAGACTATAAAAGAACAGAACTTGAATCCATTCATTCATGTGATCTCATTTGGAATAAAAGCCCAAATAATTCAACATAACGTTTCTTCTTTTTATTAAATTTAACATGAACATTAAACTTGGCTTATTAATTAATTCTTCATCATAAATTACAGGAAAATAAATATTTTGCAAGGAACATGTTACTTTAATTTTAGTGAAAATGTCACGTTATGAATTGATATTTTACGTGTGGATATAACATTAATGTTGCTCTTATTTTATTAGAATAAGATTTTTTTAATAATATATATAACATGTTAATATTGTAGCATGCACTTTATTCAACATGTAATTTCTTAGAAAATGTTCAAGTATACTTTGTTATTTATTGCAATATAATAATTTTATATGTTGTATATAAAAAAACACCTTTATCAAATTAGGTCAAATCCTAATTTATGTTGCTATGTTGAAAAGTTTAAATCAGATTTTACGACGAAATACTCACAGGTAGGATTTTTAAACACTCCACCAAACTCCACATAAAATATCATTAAATGTTTATTTCTGTTCATAATATTTTATTCGCGGAAGATAATAAAATTTTCAAATTTCCTACATTGGTAATTGCATTTAAAAAACTCTTTAAATTCAATATTTTCGAAGTTTAACTAATCAAATTTCTTTTAAAAAATTGTAAGTGGAAACTGGGATGAGGTGATCTTTCATAGAATTTACAATTTCAGTTAAAAGTTTCAATGTACTTCACCGAATGGTTTTTACGAGACCTGTAACTGTATTTTTCAAGAAATGTGTTGTTTTGAATTTTTCAATATTGCATCCATGTATGTCGTGTTTTTGAACTTACTTATAGATGATCTTATAAATAAGATCTTCGTCTTTTTACTGACTTTTCAAGTACATTTGTCAGCAAGCATTACTGTTAAATTTCCATATTTACGTGATAAATTCAACTACTTAAATGTACGTGAATAAATAAACGCGAGTACCTGTTATTTAAACACTGTTGACAGTTTTTTTCCCTTTTGTACATGTACACAAAATTTAACTGAAATTATACGCTTCTGATTTCAGTTACACCATTTCGTAACAGTTATCTTACTTATTATGAAAATCATGATAGTGTGCAAACTTTAACAGAATATTTTACATTTAATCAGTGTGTGTGTATGTTTTGGGGTAAATGGTATCACGTGTATTGTTTTCATTTTGGAACATTGCCAAAGTAAAATTTTCCAACACACATACGGAATGCATTAAATTTTGCAAAATGACTTGAATGAGTAATGGATCACATTTCTCATAGACTTATCCTTTTTTTTCAACAAAATTACCTGTCACATATGGCTCCCTTTTTAACCGTCTAGTGTGGCTAGACAAAAAAATAATTAAATTGATTTTGAAAAACAACTTAATAGTTTGCAAAATCAATCAAATGATTTCCATTTAACCAGTCGTTATACAGGAACTAATTTCAATTTCAGATTAATCCGCTTAATTACAAACACTAACTGAAAGAGGACTATAATTGAAGTGCAACTAACTTGAAATTTATACAGGCGTAATTTAAATAATATGCAATCAATTTTGTAGAAAAGTTTTGTTGTTTTCTGAGGGGTCACACATTAAATCATATTAGAGTCGTCGTAGACATTGCGTTCCACAAGTGCTTTCAACCCCGAAAACACATGATAAAAAGATTGTTCACAAAATTTATTGTTGCCTGGTTATCTTGTTGAAACGAAAAAAAATTATACTTTGCCAAAAATAAAGAGACAAGTGGTTTTTGTCGTTTCGGGACCCATCATTGACAATGCCTTTTCTATGGCGATTTGGGACAGACTTTGCTCGAGGAGGACTTCTAATCCAGTAGGATTTTTTTCTAGATATTACTTGCATGTAAAATGTCTGCTATGTTATTATAAATTCCTGTCCAAAAATCAATTATATTCGTTAAAAGTGTATAAACACTACAAACACACTACATTTTATAGACAGTTTAAATGATGTGTGAAAAATCACTTTTTTAGCAGTTTGTGTTCGATTAGAAAACTCTTATTTGGCTTGTCAGAACAGCATTTTCTATTAGGGAAACAAAGTAAAAGTTGCGAGAGAGTTTTGGGCGGAAAAAGTTTTGTTGAATAGTTTTACTGATAAAATGTTGAATTGTTATCTGTTTGTTGTTGACCACAACAGCTTAAAATTTTTGTTAGCAAACTATTAATTATTGTCATTTGAAAAATATGTATATATAAAACATAGATAAAAGTTGTCGTGGAAAAAATTCGAATCGATACGAAATATAAGAGAGTTTGTAGTTACTATTTGCGAGCAAGTGGTAGTCGATATGTTGAAGATAATTAGGGATTGGGGCTTATGCTAGGTAAGTATGGGGCATTGCAACCGTAAAACGGAATACACACAATATACATCAGATCACATCACACAGGATAAATACATGTGAATGACGGGCTTGCGCGAAATCTTGGCGCGAACTCCTGTCCCGTTGATCAATAGGACTCTCTGGAGTCCCGGACTCAAGTGGTACTGCAGTAAGCAGTCTTCCCGGAGCCACCGCGTACAGTGGTTGTCCATTATTTACGCTGTTCTTCCACACAACAATCACTTCATATTTTAATTGAAACATATTATAATAATCAAAGATTTTTTAGACTGTTGACCACAATATACTAAAAAAATGTCCATTATATATTTAAAAATTGATCAAAAAGTGTTTATTTTCATATAAAACAAACATTTTTAACACAAGTGAAACTATTCACGCATGGTTACTAACAAACACCTGTTAAAATAATTTAAATTTAAAATATTAATGAAAGATAAACTATTAAATTTGTTGTAAAATTGACGTACAATAATTTTTAAATTAGAAACAAATTATAAATAAGAAATTAATACGTACCTAATATATATCAATAATTGTGATATTAATCTTTTTTTGAAAAATACAAAAGTTGTAGTTTTTTACCTTTTCTTCTCAATCCGCATGTACCTTAGACATATTAAATCTTATATATTATATAGATATATTTAGAATATAAAAAGAATCTATACGAATTTATCTATTTAAAAAATGCATTTTATTGTAGACATGTAGTTTTAGTTGTAGACAATTTTCCCTCGACAAATTTATATATGTTATAATTAAAAACGCCTTTTCCATAAATAACTTTTTAAGTGATCAGTGTATAACTGAAGAAGTAACTACTATTTTGGATAGTGTGATAAAAAAGACACACGATGAGTTTATCTAGATCATGTTTGTCTAGTCGGACTATGAATGGAAAGGTAATTATATTTTAAATTTGTTTTTTCAATACTTTTCTGTATACACTTCAATTTATACACACAACAAATTTAAAATATTCAAATACAAACAAACATGTACCTATACCTTTTTAAACTGATGTTACTAATTTATCTGTATAATTTTCAAATTTTGCTGTTGTTGAATGAAATGAGTGTGACGTAAGCATTATGCGTCAAAATTGTATACTTGATCCTCTGCATGGTAAAATTGTTTCAAAATGTGATAATGATATACATTTTGTAAAGTATAATTAATTAATAAATTCTGTGTATATAAACGGCATACATATTAAAAAATTG
Organism: Oryzaephilus surinamensis; assembly: GCA_004796505.1. NCBI lineage: Eukaryota > Metazoa > Arthropoda > Insecta > Coleoptera > Silvanidae > Oryzaephilus > Oryzaephilus surinamensis. The sequence goes on from SSSI01009718.1 coordinate 11,929, forward strand.
TATAGTTTTCCGCAATTTTATTTTTAAATTAAATTTCATTTAAAACACTTGAAGAGTTAATTTTAAAATTCAATTTATCAGAATGATTAATGTGCAAATTGAGTTGTAGGCTAAACGCCAAATAAATAGTTCCAATATACGTGAACATCCAATTTATTATATATGTTAAATTAACAAAGAGAAAAAAGTACGAATGTTTTATGATTTTTATCCGATGGATATTAATTCACTGGTACAATACTATAATTTTGAACATCTTTTCACTTCATTTACATGAAAATAATTAATGATTTTAAATGTGTAATTGAAAACAGAAAAACAACTTTTACTGTCTATGTAAGGGTTGAAACTAAGAGATATTAAAGCTTTATTTAGAGTTCAGTGTTAATTAGAATAAAATCGTAATTATTGCTTAACTCCAGTACCATTTCATTAACATAAATTATTTGATGGTGGTAAAATTTGAAAATGAGCTTTTTCTCTTTTCGTGTACCTAGTTGTTGATGTGGTCAATGTTTTGTCTTTTATTTATATGGAACATTACTTTAATAAACTTGAAAGTTTGTTCATTATCGGTGCTTGCAATAGAACAAGTCCCATAGAAAAAGTTTTTCAAACTGACGGAAATTAATGTGTGTTCATACTTTATTCTGTGGGCGTACAACCAATGACTGTAAATATAATGAAATATAAAACAGACACTATTTATTGGTATAAATTTGCAATAAAAAATATACAGACACATATACACATTTGTCGACAACATTATAAATAAATGGCAAAATCGATATTTTGTATAATTTATATCCCTATGTTAAAGTGCTTTTAATTTATTCAAAATAAATCCATTAATTGAAGCTGTATAAAAAAATTCTCATAGTCAACGTTATCGTATTAACTCATATTAAGTTAATGAAATTTCTTTTTATCAACTTGTAAAATACTTAATGCAAATTTTCTTGCTAAGAATATACCCTTATTAATAAAAATTACCCTTAAAAACGTGCTATTTAGTAAATTCGAGTATCTAATTTCATCAGAAAATATATACCTACAAGAGAACCAATTTGTATACTGAAATATGGAAGTGCACGTGCCCATTCGCATACCTGTATATACATAAATTATAAATTCTTTTCTCCTGAAATGGAATGAAAGACACATATTGGAAAATACGTATTTCGAGCGACAGGTTTCATTACCTGATCTCGTAATGTTGATGGAATAGTAACGTGTATTTCTCTCTATTCACTACGAATACCATAATATGCTATAGAATCGTGTCTTATTGAATTCGTAATATATATTTTCTCATTTCATATATTTGAGGAAAGAATTTCATCAGAAGCGTACAAACTAATGGATTTGTCACAAATCGACCATTAGAACGTCATTTTAAGACTTAATCTTGACATTACATCAAGATAAGTGTGCCTTTTTCCAAATAGCTAAAATTGACATCGTCCTATATACAATTTAATATCACGCCGACCCAGTAATTTTGCAATTTCCAATCCTATTCAAGCAAATATAAACGAAATTGACAAAAATTTTCTAATATAACTTTTAACAAGAAATTTTTCTTAAAAAAGAAATAAATATATACTGACGCGGATTTATATATGGCTGGACAAAACGAATTCCTGCTTTCGGTAGATTTATGGGCAAGACAGGGAAATTCCTGCGTAAAGTTGCTATATATTTTCCTATTTCCTCATTCCAATTCGCAGGACGTTCAAAAATATGCAAAAAACATTTTTGCGACATGATATACTAGAATTTACATTTCATATACACTCATGCATGCCCTTAAGAAACTATACTAAAAATGTAAAATTCCTTTCGAATGGAACGGAATGGAATGAAACAAATTCGTATATATAGAGTTTTTGTTACATTCAGACCATTCTCTTTCTCGCTAAAACCCCATCAACGTTTGAAAGTAAAAGAGATTTTCGTTCGGCGTTTAATGCTTATTCCTATATACTAAAAACTTAATATAACAAAAGTGATAGTGAAAATTTTATCATGCATCCATTCACACACTGAAAAACAATATTAATGGCACGAAAACACGTATTTATATTTATAGAATTTGAAATGTTAAAATTTGTTTGTTCTAGATTTCATCTTTGGTGGAACAGCATGGAAGTGCGGGATCGTTGCGACCTTGTGCCGTGGCAAGGGTGGGTCAGGGTGTCAATTTGGCAGTGGAACGTTTTGTGACTGTTGGTGAAACAATTGCTGATGATTATCCCGAAGTGCGACAAGGAATGTATGAGGCTTGTAAGGAGGCACGACAGGCAGGCAAGTCATTCATTTCGTTATTGAAATGAAGTCAATTAGTGCCTGAATTAATAAGTTTTTCAAAAAGAAAACGTAATTTACATTATACGAGTATTATTGAAACATTTTGTCCGTACTAGAATTTGATTTAAATATTTTTTTAATATAAGAGGATATAATATAATATTGACGTAAATATAATTCACGCTCCGTTTACTGGATAAAAAAGTATAATCGAAATTGAATTTTATTTAAGCAAATTGTTGCCCTCTCGTTTCTAAATAAATTTATGTGACAATAAATAGCGTTTCTTTCCCATTCCTTTTCATTCCACTTTTCTCTCGCATAAACAAAACAGAAAACCGCGCCTCACATCTTCCAAATGTAATTAATAAAATGCTTTAAAATGACTATAGAACAAATAATCTGCGGTTTTGTACAATATCATCCAGTTACATACATATAAACTTTTTGTTAGGGGTTATAATGGATGTGTACTAAAATCCATGCGGTGGTGACCCATTTAAAAGAGCCAGTGCAGCCCTATTTTATTGTACAATATTCCAAACTCGATTCCGAATTTTGCATTGTTTGTGTCTGATCGGAACATGTTTTATTTATAGAAAGTTTATGCAGGAATTTGGCGAATATTTTGTATGAAACTAATTCAATGGATCTTTTTGCAAAAGAAATATGTAATTAATTAAAACGAAAATACTTATACATATGAAATCTCTTTAGTATCTCAAGCAATTTAAATTATAATATGTAGTTATATTGCATGATTAATATAAAATGATAAAATGTCTAGTTAAATAAATATTTCAGGAAGCGCTATTGAACAAATATGTGAGGAAACCGACGAAGAAATCTTACCAGATCGAACAACTTTAGTACGAGCAGCTCGATGTTTGCTGGGAGCAATAACAAGAGTATTGCTTTTAGCAGATATAGTCGTAGTTAAACAATTACTTCTTGCTAAAGATAAGGTGGTAAATATTTTTTATTTAACAATAAACAAAATCTTATAAGTTTCTATTGATTTTCCTCTAGGTGTCGCATAGTTTAAATCGTCTAGAATCTGTAAATAATTTCACGGAATTTGTGAAAGCATTCAGTCAGTTTGGTGCTGAAATGGTAGAATTAGCTCATTTAACCGGTGACAGACAAAATGATTTGAAAGATGAAAGAAGAAGGGCACAGATGGCGGCTGCTCGACAAGTACTTGAACGATCTACAATGATGCTATTAACTTCTAGCAAAGTAAGAATATGATGGTTCAGAATAAACTTGTACAAATTGTATAAGGGGGCATTTTTTTCTATAGGCTTGCTTGCGTCATCCGGATAGTACAACATCAAGAGAGAATCGTGATACGGTCTTTTGTCAGATGAGAAGAGCTATGGATTTAATTCATTATGTAGTTAAAGATGGTGTATTAAATAGTTCAGAATCCAGTGTTCAGGCGGCACATAGAGAAGAGTTGGAAAGTGACAGATGTACTGCTTATACTAGTATGAGACATTTGCAAAATTTGTTAGAACATTGTAAAGTTTCAATGGGTAATTATTACGGTCATTAAAATCGAAAGTTTAAAGTTGTATTTTTTTTTTGTCTGGCAGATACTTCTTGCCATGAAACACTTCCAGCTGCCCTAGACGCTGTTTTAGAAAGAACTCAGGATTTCACAGATAGTGCCTATACTAGTCACGATCATAGAGAAGCCATTTTAGAAAGTAGTGAACGACTAAAGGTGGAATTGGACCATGTTTTAGGACTTTATGCAAATGTGGTAACTACGTATTTTATATTGAAATCAGTGAAATCACGAACTATAAAACAAGGACCCGTCATCAACTGGGCTGGAAAAAATTCCTAAAGTCGCAAGTTTTTCGCATAAATTATAGCCCTTTTATTCCACAAGCAATCTTTTATTTGAGTTCATTCCAAAATAATAACATTGTATTCATGACATTAAACTTTAATAGTTGAGACAACAATAAAATTTAGTACTTTAAGTTTTTTTTAGAAAAAACATTTTATTTCTATATTTAATGATTGGAACGTAAACTTATATATTTTATATTTTATGAAAGGAACAATTGGGATTTGAAGAAACAACAAACTGCCCTGAAATAGAAGATTCTGTGCAAACGTGTATAAATGTAGCTAAAGATTTATCACGGTATTTAGCCCTTGCAGCTATAAATCAAGCCCAAGATCTAAGTACAGCTACAAAACAAGGACTGGAACTGGTGGCTGCTATACGTCAGCAGGCTATAATGTCTGAAATTGATAGACTTCATCACACCTCAAATGCCTTCCAAGATTCAATAGATCATATATTAGAAGTTGGTGTTCCAAATTAAACTTCAAACTAATGAATTTACATATAAATGATGTGTTTTTTCTAGGTGTGTAAATTGTTAAGGCACGTAGCAGTTTCTGAGACTTTACAAGTTTCAGCGAAATTCACTGAAATTAATTTGAGAGTTTATGGGCCCCAAGTTATTACAGCTGCTAAAACATTAGCTTCACATCCTGGTAGTAAAATTGCTCAAGAAAATTTAGAAGTATTTGCTGACATGTACCAGTGGTTGGTTTCTGATGTCACAACAATTGTGAAAGATGTTTTAGATGCCAGTCAAACAAAGCCTGAAAAACAAGTGTACTTGTCACTGCCCAGACCTGGAGTAATTTTGTCTAGTCAATAATTATTCACGTATTTTTTCCCTAATAAAAAACTGTTATAGAAACATGGTACAACATCGAAGCCTATTAAACCGGGACGATTAGATTCAGAAGAGCAAGAGAAAATTGCAAAGTCTGGACTTGAAATGAAATTAATCACTAGCGAAATGGATGCTGAAACAGATAAATGGCAAGAAAGTAACAATACACAAATAGAAGTGCGTTTTAATCGTATTTTTGTAAGGATAATTTGAATAAATTTGCATTTTATTTGAAGGAAAATAATGATATAGTGAAACGTGCTAAAAATATGTCTGCAATGGCCTTTTCAATGTACCAATTCACAAAAGGTGAGGGAGCTTTAAAAACAACGCAAGATTTATTTACACAAGCGGAATATTTCGCTGAGGAAGCAAATAGATTATATAAAGTTATTAGACAGTTTAGTTACCAGGTGAATATTAAAATAAATATTGTAAATTACAAGAGGTAATATCTTAATTTGAATAATGGTCTAGGTTCCTGGTGGTGCTAATAAAAAAGAGCTTCTTGAAAATTTAGATAAAGTGCCAACATTTGTACAACGGCTGCAATTCACTGTTAAAGATCACACTGTTGGTAAAGCGGCCACTTTTACAAAGGTTGACAACGTCATTCAAGAAACTAAAAATCTTATGAATGTTATTTCTAAAGTTGTTACCACATGTTTCGAATGTGCGACCAAAGTAAGTATTTCACATTTGCATTTTACTTTTTTATATTTTTCTATATAATTGTTTTTTTATTATAATTTAAATGTATTAGTACAACATTACACTGCCACAAAGAGTTAAAGTACCATGCGTGTCGTTTTCTGGTAGACATTTACCATTTCAACTTAGTCCACAGGCTTTACACCGTTTGACCAACTTTCAAAGTACAACATTGCCGAGATAGTTTTATTTTATGGTGAACATTTTCATTTTGCCATAATATATTTTAAACTAACAATTTATTAACACTCTATTTGAAATTGTCGTACATTTACATATATATCAATGATGAATGTAGAAATTCATCAAGAAATGAAATTGACTCTACTACATGTAGTTTTAACACTAGTATTTTTTTCCATTATCCAATTCTAGTTTTCTCAATTTTGTGTACCAAAGGCAAATCAGGACTTTTCGAAGGCATGGGTATTTTCTAATAGAAATCTAGTTTAATAGAGTTGTACTCGTATTTATCATTTATGCTAAAATACTGCCTATTTTTATGTATTAACATATAACTATACTAACTTAACTAACGATGTGATAAAATTGAGACCGCTACAAGTAATTGGATAGTTAATAATTTTGTTGTAGAAATTTTTATTAATTTACTACTAATACGAGTCGTAAACTATTTGGGGCATAAAAGTAATAACAATGCACTTTAGCTTTTACAACAACATATGACGAATGGCAACAATTTTATATGTGATCATGTTTGTTTTCCATAAAATTTTATCTATATTCTGTAAGGATTTGGGTCAATAGATTTTCGGTTATAAAAACTTGTATATTGGAATTGTTGCTTTTCTATTCGTCTCATCATTTATCATTAGAACATATCTGAATGTATTTTTTTCATTGTTTAGTACAAGCTGGAATTCCGTGGTTCTGGTGGTGGGACTGGTAGGGGTTCTGGAGGCGAGGGTGGTTCTTCCAGTGGCGGTGGTAGTGGAATGGACAGTAAAGGTGCTGGGGCAACTGGTCAAGATCAGAGTTTATGACAGTTGGGGATGTCCCGGCGCAACAAGGGAGATTCGAGGCGTACTCGAGTCTCCTTCTTGTTGTTCTAGGACAATTTCCCCAACAAAAAATATTTCCACATTGTTACTATCAAAATATGCTTCTCTACTATTTCAGTTTGTTATATATCAGTGTTTAGCATTTATTCAAATCAGAAAATTACCAAAGATTCAAAGCTTATATTTAATAAATGTTTATTATATTTTTTTATATGTATATACGTACATATGTTATATTTATTAAGTGTGTATTTTGTTGAAAATGTTTGTCCATATTGTATTTTGTTTACATACATACATATTTTTTTTAATAATAACTGAGTAGTGTATATTAGATTAAATCAGAATTCTAAATCGTTAGAAAATGAACGTTTGTATCAGATGGAAGAAATTAATGGAAATGAGACTGAAGTTTTAGGCGGAATACCTAAATCGTAAATAATTAAAGTAGATTTAAAATTCCATTTACATAAGTCGGCTTTAAATATTTACAAAATTTTGAGAGGGTATAAAATGGTGGTATAATGAAAACAATCATATATTTGACTGTATAATAAATAAGGATAACTACACCAATCATTTTCTGGTAACTCCAATTGTTAAATTTGAATTTATAGTATTTTTATATTTAAAATAGTATTTTAGTGATGATACCAAAGTAATTCCGAATAGCGTTTCTATTATTTTACAACATTTTTAAAAGTAGTATTAGTAATATTGTTACTGTTACATTTCAAAATGTGTTATTAAAATTGTATTGTATAAATAGATACATACTTAAATATTTGGAGAAAATTTTCCAGTCTCTAAGAACACCAAATTTCATTTTTATTCAAATACTTAATTTCTTCCGATTATTTCTTAACTTCTTCAGTGTATATTTTATAAAAATATAAAGAAAAAGTTTTCGATAAATCATGTGTGAGTAATGGTGTATTTAATAGTTAATAAAAATTTATTTATATAATCTACTATATATATGATATACATGTTGTGCCTGTAAAGTAATTACAGTGAGCTAATTTTTTTAATTTTGAACCGACTGTATTATATAATTATACAAAATGAAAAAAATATAATTTTCCTTATCAATTCGTTATAAGAAAATTATGAAAAAGATTATGAAAATTATGAATGTAGTTTTTAAACAAATTTTAGGAACAAAAAAATCTATAATGAATATTTTCATGACCAGTAGATTATAGATTTTGTACCTTTTAACTTGTATACCTACTGTTATGATATAATTAATTGTGAGTGTGACTAAGGAAGGAACATTTTTGTTGGTGTTATGCAAAGAAATGGTTAAAATTAATCTTAAATAAAATATATTATAATACGAATGTGTTTTTATGTCATCAAGAGGGAAAATAAAACTAACAACAATTTACAATATAAACATGGTTTATTTAATGTTTAGTTCTCAGTTCCCAGTTTTACATTTACTTATTTAATAGTTCTTCCACTTCAAGATGCACTATATTGTTTTAATTTTTATTAGCACAAAGATTTTTTTTGAAAACACAGTTCACAATGTAGAATTTTAACTAATCAAAATTTATACTTTATTATATTATAAACTTGTTTCAATCAACTGCTAAATTGATCTGGATTTATACCAGAACCATTTCAAAGAAAAACAACAAAAACACAGTAGGTAGTTAGGTACTATTCCAAACTAGTTTCACTATTAATCAAAACAAGTTTCATATAATGTGTATGAGCCGAATTTAGTTTTCCATAAAATTTAATTTTATATTAACTATTTTTTTTTTTGTTTACTTAAATTGATTATCATATATCACGACATTTAGAAGCTGCTTAAATTCTATAGTCATATATATTAAAATAAATTTTATCTAATTAGACATAGAATCGTACATTCAACCGTCGCATCACAAAAAAAGCTCCAATTTATTATTTTTTTCTCTTATTTTTCTGAGCTTTTTACTTCCCTAATCACTTTCATTAATATTTTAAGATACACTTAAGTAATTTATATTTACAATTAATACTGTGTATACAGAATAATATAGAAATATTATATTTTAGAAAGCTTCTATATGCTAAATTATTTACATTTAATAATATAGTTATAGCGTATAGGTACGTATATGTGGCAGGTTTACATTTAAGGGATGGTAACAAAATTAAATTAAAGGTAACATTAATAAAATATTCAAAACATTATTATACTTGTTATGTATAAATAAAATAAATTTGTTTATATTGCTTATAAATAGATTACTTTGAAAAAATAATAAAACAAATGGAAAATATTTTATAGGAAATATAGGATGTGCAAGTTTATAGCGTGCTGTATACCTAGCCCAAAAAATAGTTTTTTTTTTGTAAAATTTGTATATAAAGTAATAGAACGATTGGACCCTTTTACAAAAAAATTAACAAAAAATATTTAAAACACCGAGAAAACTTATTTATAATTATTATCACAAAAACAACCTCAGCTTTTAATTAATTGAGACTGACTTTACATATTATATTTAAATTATTAACATAAAAATTTATGCTAGAATATTTTTTCGGTGGTTTAAATATTTCATTTTAAAAATTCATCCGTAAATGTAAATATTACAAACATAATATAAATTTCTGTATTAATCAACTATTGACAATATAAATCATTAATTTTAGCAGAAACATTTAACAGTGCTTTCATGTATGTGTGATATTTAACGTATAATAAATGAATTTTGTAATATTTTTCACTACTTATTATAACTTATAATTTAAGTAGAAAATGGAAAAATACGAATATGAAAATACATAAGATTAATATGTATTTCGTTTATTATAAAAAGGGCACATCTATAGCGTTTTCTTTTATTATTTACATCAATATCAACATTTAGAAAAATCATTGTTAATATTGATGTAATTTTTAAAATTATACACATATAATTTTTTTGTTGGTGTAATACCTATTCAGTGACGCTATTTATATATATATTATATTTTTATATATAAAGAAATATATATTTTGTATAAATTTTTTCATAATGGGGTAAAAGAAAAATTTGAGAGTTTATGTTAGAATTTTCATAAAGCAGTAGATTACGTAGAATATGGTGAAAAATCTGGAAGTGTAGTAGGTTGTACGTTGATAACCCGAATTATTGTATATCCTTATTCCAAGATCTCGCACGTCATGTTCTGAAATAAATATTTTTATAAAAAATACTATATTCCAGCCTTCTATCGCATAATCTGTATACACCCAACACAACTCAGCTGTCGCCACAGTTTTTTTTCTAATCGCACGTTTTTCACAGGCATTTTATTTATTTATTTTTAAATTTACATGCTAATGTTTCACAAGGTACTCAATCAATGAACAAACGACAAGAGGTACTTAAAAAGTTTTTTTAACAATTGCGCCAGTAATTGATTTATACATTATTAAATAAGTAAAGAAAAGAGTCTTTTTGTAGTCAATAGACTAGCTTCATACATAAATAAATGTGTCGCTTACAGAGTTTATTCTTTGTTTTCAACAAAACAAGTTTTATTTTTATTGATACGTTATGTAAATTGTATCATATAAGGGACAAATGTAATTTTATATGTAAACAATTTTTTAACAAAGAACTGATTATTTTACGACCGGTAACTTTTTGTCTTTAAATTCTATCAAAACTTGGCAACAGCTATTACAATTGATTTAAGTGAAAAGTCTCACCATTGAAAACATTTCGGGGCGTTTGTGGTCGTTCAGGGAAATTCATATCTGATAAGGAACATTACAAATGGATTTCGTGTAGTAGTTATCAGTAGAAGACAGGTGCATGAAACAAATAATCATAAATGAATGAACGTGCCTCAAGTAGCCTATTTAGACAGATTATTAATTACATTGTATAATTAATAACAGACCTGTGTCAGTAGTTTGAAATGTGAACGCTTCGGAAACTGGCCCCCAACCAAATCTGTTCCTTGCTTGCACTTTAGCTTCATAATTTCGGCCAGATTCCAGTCCACGTATAACGTAACTCATTGTTTGAATGCCTGGTGCTTGTAAAGGATTCGCTGCCAAAATAACATCCCTCCAGTCTGCCCGTCTATCTATTAATTGACGTCCATACCCGTACCCAACACTGAATCCAGTAGAGGCATACGTCTTATTTTCCTAATAAAACGAGAAATTTCACTTGAATTATAGATGGACGGGGAAAATCGGGTGTTTATTATAATATATACCCTGCCTGAAGGGAACTTCTTGGTACTTTGATGGTGTAATGGCTGTGGATGACCATCCTCTGAACCGGTTGTTGAATCTGGCAATCGCCTGAATAGTAATTTGTATTCTTGTATTGGTGATAATGATTCAACGGCCCAACTAATATTGTAACTATCTCGCCAATTTCCTCTAGAAGCGCTACTGAATTTTGCTGGATTCGGTTTTCCTGCAATTTCATTTAGGAATCAATTATTATTGGCCCGGTGTTATAACTGGTAGAAGGCGCAGCAAAAAAAGTCGAAAATAATAAATTGTTGAGTACAATTTTATAAATTGGCTATAGATTCTTGGATCTGGCTTTCTACATTCTATATATTGGGAGCTATTAAAATATTTTTGTTGTTTATCTTGAATAAGGCGTTTTTCTTGTTGTAAATGTGATAAATCTTACCGGTTAATTGGACGCTCTTTTTTGTTTTTCCCAGTTGATTATCCGCTACGCAAGTGTAATTTCCAAAGTCAGAACGGTGTACTTTACGGATTATAAGCGTATGCCGTGTTCCACGAGATTCCATTATTCTTCTTTCTGTTGTATCCAGTTGCATTGTATCCCTGTACCATAATACCTAAACACCAACGATCGTTATTATTATGTGTTAAATGCATAATTATAAAGTTTTATGTAACTTGAATTAAAGACCATTATAATCATCTATAAAACCATTTTGCATGTATTATAGTGAAATAGACCAAGAAAAATTGATTTGAACGGTGCTCGTTATACAATTTCGAGCCTAGTGAATTATTAAACGTGAAATCTCTTTCATTTGTTTGAAATTTATCGTAGTTCGAAATTCGAATAATATTATACACATACACAATTTCAGTTTGTTAAAAAATGTACCTATATTAATGGAAAATGCTCTGGATTTATTTAATTATTATTTGCGATAAAATTTTTTGCGCTTCCGCATGGAATAAACATGATTGTATACATATAACGATTCTAGTTAAAAATTAATAGTAGTATTTTAAATTAATAATTGCGGCTTTGTGGATACACTTTAATTTAGATATTTATATTAAAATGCATGATGTTAAACATTGTAGGTATGTATGTAAATTGAATTTTATGTAATTTACATATATGCGTGTGAATATGCTTTTAATGTTTGTTAAATATGTATTTAAAATTTATATATTAATTAATGTTTTTGTGTGTTATAAGAAATTTAGATATTTTTCTGTTTTAGGTATTTCAAATGGTATTTTGTTTTCCATTTTGATTGAAGAACAAATATTTTATTTATATGCATGTACAAGAAAAAGTCTGACAAGTTATTGTGGACTAGCTAAAATATCCACTTTAAATGACAGTAATGTATGTAGAAATATGGTCCTTTTCCGTTTACATGCATGTGGGAACAAACAGCTTTAATTCTCTGGTTGCAAAACATATGCAGAAACCGTGAAAAACCTCCCTCATTCTCTTTATATACAGCACACAAATACTAACACACCAGTTTGAATGTAAGGAAAATTTATCACATTTTATTGAGAATTGTATTAAGTTTTTCATTTCAAGTGAAAATAATGTGTGCATACGAACTATTAATCTAAATACTTTCAAATATATAAAAAAGGTTAGATCGTTCGATAAAAGAATTTATACCCCTAAGAAGGTCATATTTTTAAGAATAACTATTTTTCTTATGCCTTAAAAATAATTCACTAAATTTTATTTTATATAAAATATAATCATTTAACATGCTATTACGAGAAACATAAAAAAAATTGGAATCAATTGCACAGTTTTCAAGAATCGTGTAGTACTTTTTTTAAAAATCAATTTCTCGGTTTCTATTACAGTTCAAGATTTTACAAAGTTCATCTTTAGAAACCATTTTCGTCTGAAGATTCTTTAACCTTTCTCAATTTATATAAAAACAATTTTCCAATAATATTTATTGGTAGGTAATTCAAAAACATTTAAATAATATTTACATTTCTCAATCATCATAATTATATTTATTAATCATTCAAGTACATACAATTCATATTTTCTCTAACAAATGATGTGAAAAATTTCGTACTTGATTGACTTTAAAACATAAATTGTGAATACGACTTTTTAGAATAGATTGCAAGATACGAAGTTTTTTTAATTTAATTTTAAGAAAGCATATTTCAAAACATACATATATTACATTCGTTAAAATGCCATTTCCATGTTAGAAATGGTAAAAGAAATAACGTATAATGATTTAGCATGATATTAATAAAAAGGCGAATAACACGACAATGTAATTAGAATAATTAAAATGAAAACTTTTCTAATAATAAATTTTTAAGTGTAAATTTGTTTTTTCCTATTTAAACATATAAACCATAGGTATTTAATTAAAAGACCTCAAATATTCAAATATTAAATTGTATGCTAAGGATGATAAGTGCGAGAAAACGCAATTTGTGAAAATATATTTTCCATGTTTCATGGTTTGAAGCACTCAAAGTATAGTCGAATGTCTCCAGTACTTGAATCGCAATATTTTCCTCTTATTAAATGAAAAGTTACATAGAAAACTTTTATACAACGATTCACTGGCACGTTTATAAGTGTTTTTATGATGTTGTTTTTTTATGAGTTTTGTGGAATGAGGATAGGAAGATTTAATTGGTCGAATTGGCTAAAGTATGGGGTTGTAAATGAAACGGAAACAAACACGGATCTGATGAAAATTACTAGGATCAAATAAATAAAATCCTACTTGAAATAAATAAAACTGTTATTAGTTGGATTTTGTATCTACATATACAAAAGAAATGAAATAACATTTCTTCTTTAAATTTTTTTTAATCAAATCACCGTTTCTGTATAAACACATAAAATAATAATAATACCTTTATGAGATTTTTAAGGGTAACAAATCGATTATTATATAAAAATCTTTCATCTCCCCTAAAACACATCATTTATGATGCCATTTATATATTGATAAGAAAATATGGTTGTGTGGCCTATTCACTTTCTAAATCCATCCCAATTTTCTTTAAGGGTCGACAAAAATCTTTTATAAATAATGTCACAAAGGTTTGCTTTTCCTAGATGAGAAAGTCTCTCGCTCTCTCTACTTGCTGAGGGTAAGAAAATATAGGTAAGGTGCAAGATCTTCTAAGTGTTAAATTTGTGAATAGAGGAAGGGAATTGAAAGGCGACGAAGGGAATAGAAGAGAACGATGTGTTTTTTTTTTGTTGTTAATAGAAGTCTGCTTTGTTTCACCACAGCCATTTACACGTGCTTTCCACTATATAGAGTTTCTTCGGAACCCTTCCTTAATCGTTTCGTTGATTGTTTTTTAAATTGTCTACCATTTACTTGTTTAATTATTGCTGTTTGCGTGAGTTTTTTTAAGAAGATTAACAAACAAACTCACAAAAATGATGTTAGTTTTTAAAATTATTTACTTTAATTATGATTATGATTACGTTCATTGGTAATAGATTTATTTTGACTCTACAACCAATTTTTACTGGAAAGAATTATTAAAAGTTGATAAATGGATAGTGTACGTAATTTTTCTAGCATTTGTGAACATATGCAACTGAATTATACCTATAATATATAATATTGTAGGTGGTAATAAACTAAAAACTTTTTATTGGTGTGTCATGAAGGGGTTTAGTTGTAAATCTGTGTAATAAACTGTGCGAAATTGAGTTATTTATTCGATGATATTTGGCGAATAAATATATGGGTTGATGTTAGGGTCCGTCTTGACTCTTGATAGTGTGAAAAGAGGCAATAGACTCACGTACAACTCTAATGTGACTCATATGTCACACGGTTCTCACAAGTTGCATCGTTGAAAGCAAATAATTATTTTTTTAACACCCTATTCATCTAATACATAATATTGTATAAAATTGTCGTAAAAACTATTATTTTACTATATTGTTTTTGATAATCATCTTAAATGTCAGTTTATTTTTTGGGGAACCGTTGCTTTTTAAAAATGATCCGGTGTTATATTACTTAATGAAAAAACCAGCAGACATACTCATGAAAAATATTTTATAATAAGTTATAATGAATGCAGAAAGCTCTTTTTACGTATATAATGGTGTATGTGTGTGTATAATATAGTGTGAAATTTTAGCATACATATGAAGATATAGAGGCGACTATATATGTATTAAGTTGAGATGGAAAAACTCTAAATTTATTAAAGAATGTTACAGTACATTTTTACTTTATATTCATGTAAAGTGTTATATACAATTACAACTTAAAATTAGTTTTATAAACTTTCCTTGTGACGTATATACACATACATATATACATATATATTATATGCAAAAAATTTCAGCTATAATGCTATAATTATACATTAGGGCCGTATATGTTTGTTTGAGACTTGTTCATGTGATGTTTATTAAATTTAAGAACTAAATACAAATGAGATAGAGCCAAATATATTGTGATGTAAACTTATAGAACATACATTTATCATAAATTTGCATTTGAATAATATGCGCACGTATTATTAAATTTCGAAATAATTATGTCACATGCATTTAATGGAAGTACTAAATATTCTGTTAACGTACATTAAACGTCACTGACTTAATTTAAATTTGAGGAAATAATATGGAGAAAATTTGTCGAATGAGAAGAAGAAGATCAGCTTTGGGACTAAACTTAAAAGGTTTGTGATTATTATAGTTTGCACAACATATTTTTTTTCTACATGCAACAATTTCTAATAGACAATACGATTAAATTACATCAAAACTGGTGTAACGAATTTCATGAATATGAATATGCTCTAAAATTGTAGGAGTACAAAATAATATCTCAAATATTAGTACAATTAATGGATGTAATTAAATTGAGTTAGTTAGAAAATTGTTTCGTACTAAAATATGTTTCTAAAAATTAAAATTACCTAAATAAAACATAAAGCAAACAATTTTTTTGTTATATAATAAATAATAAAGCTATATAAATGTGCTACAAGATAAAACCTATTGGATATGATAAAAAAGTGCATAAATTGTGCATAAGGCAAATTGTCCACAATGAATCCTTGTTATCCATTTTATGTGAAGCGCCATTTTTACAATGTTGCACTAATGGCATTAAATCAGCGTATATTTTTTTATTATTGACATGACACCGGGTGCGTATTTTTGCGGGATTTGTGATTTTTACAAAATAGAAAATCATTTTAATATGGGTACATATTCTGCTTAACATAAAATCGCTTCTGCGCCTGGATGAGCATGTCAACAACAAACCCTCTGGTATTTCCATAGAAATTATGATTTTTCAACATGTAGGCATAACACCCAGCTTTTTTTTATGATATTTTTCTATAGGTTTTGATGTTAAGGTCACAGACAGACCAAAACAATATTCTCAATAACAAAAAAATTTATAAAAATAAACAGCTGAATGAAATGTCGTGTTCCTTACATAATTGACAAAAACTAGTGAAAAGTCTCTCACCTCTGGCTGATTTTCCCCATGAACAATACACACCAGTTGGGCTTCGAAGCCTTCCCCAGAGTGAACAACTGGCCTTTCAACTGAAATCTCTGGAGGATCTGGAAAAAACGTACTTGCTTTTAAAATGCCTTTACATTTAATGAGTTTGTGTACAATAAATATTGTGAAGATAAAGATGTTGTGGTGAACACAGCTTTTAGTAAATATTTGGGTCCATTCCGTAAGCCTCTGCTTATTTTAATCAGCCCGTTAAAATCTTAACCAGAATGGTATTCATTAGGTTAGGTAACATTAAATAAATGGAAGTATAATTAATTTAAATTTTTTTACGACCCTTCAAATTGGTGATAGGGAGGTTCCACTGTATTATTTTGATAAAATTTACTTAGAAAATTTCAAAAAACACAGTTGACCAGTTGTGTGAAAAATTTTTATAAAATAGTTTAAGTTGACTAAGATCTCGACTAATATACTGCTTTATTTGTATGATTGTTATCATTTTCGTGGATAGCAAAAGGGGTTTAATGAAACATGTGCTGCGTATCAGTGTAATATTTATAAAATTTCATTTTTTATTAAATAATTTTAAGTAAAGTGAGGTAAAATGTTTAATATTAAGTGATTATGAAAAATTAAATCGTAATCGATTATCAAATAGGTAAGTATATCTATTAGTTTATTAAATAAATCAATAAAATATTAGCCTATAGTGCCTATAAGTCCATTTATATGATAACCTTACGATAAATATAAATAAATATTGTACAAATAATTAGTTTTGGATAATTTTTACGAAACTAAATTCAAATTCAATTAAACACCATAATAAGTGATTTATTTTGCATGTTTTGTAAAATGAGAGGGTATTATATGGGGTAGACCCAGTGTGTTAATTAGGCAATGCTGCGTATAAACGTGCCTCTCATTTATTATTTATTACGTGTGGCTGTGCGGTTTGCGGTCTTTTGTTAAAAACGATCTTTTGAGATAAAGCTCAAAATATAAGGGAATTGGATTTACATATAAAAGGGGTTGGTTTATACTGCTTTTTGATTTTATCTTTGGTAAAGTATTGCGACACGTATACATTTGAAATTCTACTATTTTATCATCAAATCTGTATACTATATGTAATATGTACAACCCAATATATGTATACAACATTATTATATATAATGGCACAACAAACAAATGCACTATAAACTAATTTAATGCTGTTGCAAGTTCCTAGTGCAAAGTCTTATATATGTATGTATATTTCAAATAATATGTGTTTTATATGTAATATGCGAATATGTATTTTTGTAAAGTTGCAATAATAGCCTTTCTTGAAATTTTTGTTGTTATCGTTATTACAATTTTAAAATAGCAAACAATAAAATAAAAAATATAATCATTTCAGTAAACAATTTTATGGATGACAAATAAAAGAATATTATATATCTTATATACATATACGTAATACATATATTAAGGCGTTTGTATATATACATACTTTATATTATAAATGATAAATGTTATTAGACACACCCTTTCAAAAACAAAATGATTTGTTTGAAAATTTTTCTTTTATCCAAAGAAAATAACTTTCATCAGATTTATGTTTTCAAAACGATTAAATTTTAAATTCTATCTTTTATTTATGAAGTTATATTTTACAAATTTTCTTGATATGTATAGATTCTTTTTATTCAATATATGTACTTATATTTTGATAACTTTCATTTCATTTCAATTACATTACTTACATATAGGTTTGTACATCTATATGTATATCTCTAAGCTCGTTGTTATTTAAATTCGTAGCTTTGTCTGGGGCTGTTTTAGTTATTAATAGAACGTTAATAATCATATCACATAATTACGTATTATGATTAAAATAACACGATTAACACACAGTATTAGTTCTAACCGAGGTTATAACAAACAATAAGCTTATTACTTAGTAAGTAAATATATTATAGAGTCATTACGTATTACAGAGAAATCAATTGAATTTAAAAAATATAAATCCATGTTTTTAATAAAAAAATCAATTAACTTAAAATACGTTATAAGCTTGTATATTATAATATTTAAAATTGCCTAATACCAAAATTAATAATTTTTATACAGATGCTTTTTATTATATGTATACAGGAAATTGTATTTTTATTAACCAAACGAATTTAATTATAAAATTCTGCAATATTTCGGAATTTATTGTAATAATAATGTAACAATAAAAAAGTTTTGCACCAATTCAAACTTAATTTTAAATAGAGGGCGAGAGTGAAACCTAAAAAGTATATGAAATAAAATTTATAATAACATTAATATATTTTTTTGCATATACTTTATGTTTGGATGTGTGTGTTTTGATGTTTTTATGCTAGACACACAATCTCTCTCTGGCAATTTTCTGCACACATGTAGAAAATTAAATGTTGTAACAATAAAAACAAAAAGCAAATATAATACTGCTACTATTCTGTATATACTCGTAACAGTTGTAAAACACATTGTTGTTGTTTCGCCAACTCTATACCTACCTATAAAGATCTGTATTCCCTTAGAAAATATATTGTTCAAACTAAAACTCATAAAGTGATACCACCTACTACTATCACTATATGTATGGACTGTGACAGTATTCTATCTGATGATACTTTGACAGAATGTTGTAAATATTTTAAATTTGTTTAGAAAGAAAATAAAATTGAAACTTATGCAGCATCATGACGAACAAACAAATAAACTAAATTTGTATAAATAGTATTTTAAATTGGAAATATATTTTACTATTATTATGTATGTATAAAGGATTTTGATTGAACTAATAAATTATCAATAACTAATTAACATAGTGAATAACACATTTGATCAATATTTAAACTTCATATAGAATATGTTAATACTTATTTATATAATTATTAAGTAAATATGCAATAACAAATTATATGTATTTTTAATAGTAAAACATGACATGAAATTACCTAGTTATACTCGTACATAAAGAAGTAAATATGAAATGAGGAAATTAATTACATATACATATTTTATGTATATGTAATATTGTTATAAATTAATTGGAGACAGTTTTAAATTATTAATCATAATTGTTAATAATTTCCAATAAATATGTATAATTCCAATATTTTTCAATAACGTGGATTTATTTATAATTCATAAAATTACAGTTTTCAGTTAATTTATGTAATAACACATTTAATTTATTTATTTACGTAAAAATATAACAAATACTCGTAACGTGAAATAAAAGTGATTATCCTTGTTTCGTATATTACATAATAAATATGTATATATCGTATGGTTAAAAGCTCTAAACACAGACACTTATTACTTATTATAAACAAAGAAATTGTGAAAGCTTTTAATTGTATACATTTAATTCGGTTTCAAAATATACAACCATAATTATACATTAATTACAAAATGTAGTAAATTTTACCATGTAACCTTAAAATAATACCAAGTCTAATTTAATAGTATATATAATAAGGATGAATGCAGATTTACACCCCGACATTCTATAATTTACGTTTATTTCTCCACAAAGTAATTAACATTCTCTGTATATAGATCGACTGGTATTTACTTGTGTATATAATGTGTGGGGAGTATCTTTGCCAAAGTGTTTAAAACAAGCACTATCTATCTTGCAAGTTTTAGTTGCAGACCACCACTAGTGGCTTAAAACTGACCACATTCATTGCATTTAATGCATCTGGCTGACTTTTCAAAAAGAGGAGTATTACATATACTGAAAGTGGCAATTGCAACAACGCTAAATTTAATTCTTCAGTCTTGTGTATATTTTTATTTTGGTTAATTTGAAATTGTCGTGCTTTACTTAAAATATGCATATTCATAATGGTTGGTGGTTCTATTCTAATTTATACATGTATGTTCATTAAGGCCAGCTTTTTTTGCACGCATCTCATTTTTATATGAATCTTTGCACTTAATAATACATATTCGAATATGTTGTATTAATATAATCGTATACTTACTTGTATCTATCAAACAATTTCAATTATAACTTTAGATTTAGATTTGCTCGATTCATCAATAACAATGGAATTACATACATTACTTTCTCAATTTATGTATGTTTGAAGCAATTGTTAGTTCTCTAGAGATCCTTTCAATCCTTTCTAATTTAATGCAATTCTATCGCATGTATAACCAAAGTAAGCGGAAAACGGATTTTTAGAAAAATGGGGATTCGACTTTGTTCATTTAGGGGCTTATATAAAGTAGTCATATGGTTAGTTAGGAATTAGCACTAGCATTAATAAAATTTTAGAAATTTCTATGGAAAACTCAAATTTTCCTTTGGAAAGATTTTATTTATGTTGACAATCTTAAATCGTATCAAAAACAAGTTTTTATTTTAGAAACAAACTTAAATCATCAGTTTTGTTATCACAATTATATATTGATTTTGAATTTTCTTTACAACATAATATTAAACTATATTTTACATCATTTTAATTTTTATATTTTTTAATGATTTAATAAAAATTGTAAAAAATAAAATAGGAACATCAAAGTTAATTAAGGAAATCATGTTTTATAAAATTAGTTTACCCTCGTTAAGATTTTCTATAAAAATTAAAATATTAAGTACATTTCTTTGATATTGATATAATAGTTAAATTTGTTTAGAAGTGCAATAAAGTGATCAAAACGATCAAAACTTTATATCCCACCTGACGATGTCTGTTTAAGCTTCATGCAAAAATGATAACAATTGTATCTATACCAATAATTAGCTGTCAATAGCAGAAGAGCTGTGGGGTTTATCGGACATCCCTCTAACGCAATCACCCTTCCTTCTGCCTGTACAATATTTGTATGTAGTTATATTTAAATGTT
>SSSI01009721.1:0-32325 GCA_004796505.1 Oryzaephilus surinamensis
TAATAGGGGTTATTACTGTACGATCGCAGTTATAAGAAAAAACAATGTTGGTACTGACTAAACAAATTGCTGGTTGCTGGAATTCAGGCTAATTTTATAGTGTGTCAATTTTGTTGTGGCGTCCATCTTATTAATAGCATAAACAATATTTTAATTCAACTTATTTTATAATAATACACGATACACTAAATAAATCAACAAAGAAATATGTCTTTAATTATTTAAAATTAAAGTTTATAGTGCAATTGTAGCAATTACTGACACTGACAGTATAATTGTCAATGATTGACAGCGATCGTTGTTTCATTACCAACCCAAAAAAATATCCCTAAATTCGAGCAACCATTAATTTTATAATTAAAAAAAAAATTAAATAAATTCGAATGTTTGTTACAAAAAATCTTGTGTTTTACTGGGGCGGAAAGATATTTGCAAAATCATGCCTTTGAAAAACTCGACTACGTCTCGTTTTTCAAAATATACTCGATTTTGCAAATACTTTCTTTCCGCACTTGTATCACAATTAACTATTTCCAAACTTACTTTTCCTTTACACTTTGATTTGTCAATAATCTTCAATGCATACTCTTTATTCGTACTGGAATCACGACATAAACGTACAATAGCAAAATTTCCATCACCAATACGTCTTCCAATCACATATTTCTGCTTTAAATTGATTGGCAACAAATTATTCGATAATTCATCTGATAATTTATTTACTAACGATTCCTCTGAATCGTATGTACGGTTTTTCTCTTTTTTAGGCATTTTCGGTTTAGGACCATTATTACCACCACCGTTACGTACACCTGGTGTCTTTTTATATTGTTGTATTGTCTTACTTTCTTCGAATTCCAATTCGAAATCGTCTTGTGTACAACGTTCATTGCCATACACGAAGAATACATCGTCAGTTGAAAAGAATTGTGGCAAATTCGTTACTTGAATACCACTTAATGTGTACACTTTACGTACAGCCAGTTGAGCTATTTCAGAAAATGCACTTAGAACTTGTTCCATGTTAGATGAGTTCCGTTTGTTCAACAATAAACGGAAAATCTGCGAGAAAACATTGTGAGTCACAAGGAAATTGGTAAAAAAAATCGACGATTTACCTTTCTAGGCTTGATTCCGTTGCGTATTATCGTAACAATACGTGGTCGAACACAATCGGGCGGTATAATTTTCGGTGATGATGTTGTGTTTGTTGAAATTGGACTATTTATTTTGTTATTTGTGATTCTACGTATTTTCAATGTATCCGTTTTTGTATATTCGATACGTTTAAATAATTCACCTTTCCCACTGCACACATACTCTTTGCCATCTTCTAAATCATCTAAACTGCATACCTTCTTGCCATCCATTGTATAGACGTTGCGAACACCGTTGGGCATTGTAACGCATTTTGTTAAAATGTTTGTTAAATCGTTCGTTAAACTATCAAATGACCGATAACGTTCCGGTGCGACTGGAATGACGATTCCATTGAAGAATTTGTTACCATTGTGATAGAAACGTATACGTTTTGCTTTTTGGGTGCGGGACTGTGTGGAGGATGTTGATGTTGGTCTTTTATTTATACTTAAATCGTCTATTAAACCATTATTATCTAATATTTCATTATCTGATGCTAAACTATTGAAACTGTTCGATGATACACTACGTGAACCACTTATATTATTGCTTTTACTCATTTTTTTTAATTCGAACTTTATTGTACCATTATTTTAATATATATTTGATAAATTATCGGTTCTTCTTACAGCTGTCACTAAAATTACATGTTTATGATTCGTATTTTATTGTAAGAAAAATGTAAAAGTTGTACCTGTTCAAGTGGAATAAATATAATAGAAAGACAGTTTTGTGGTTACAAATGAAAATAAAGGAAAAAACTACAAGATAAATAATTTTAAAAGTAACTGTTTATTTTTTATGTTAAAAAAAATGCTAATAACCTCTTTTCGGCAAGTGGGAGAGGGAGTGGAACATTTAGAAGTCAGATATAAAGATAATTATAGATTTCTTCTTTGTTAAGTTGTATGTTCCATAATAGGTGTCACTAGTTTTCAAAATTTAAATTTGTTTACCACGAAATGATTTTCAAAAATTACATTATCTATTATCTAATCTGGACACAACAACATTAATAATTTGCACAATCATTGTGAAGTATTTAAAATCATGCCACTGTTGATGAATTTTAAATTTGTGTTGTTAACACCAAGAACATAGCCATGTCAGGAGAAAAAGTAGCAGTCGTAAGACGTTTTTGCTAAATTCTTGTTATAAATAAAAGAAAATTGAATTCTATCACAGGTTACTGGTGGCAACAAAGGCATTGGCTTCGAAATTGTAAAGGGTTTATGTGAACAATTTGTAGGTAATGTATATTTAACAGCAAGAGATGTAGAACGTGGCCAAGAAGCGGTTTCAAAATTGAACCAATTGGGCTTAAAACCGCATTTCCACCAATTGGACATTACCGACAAATCGAGTATTGAAAAGTTAAAAGAACATATAGTAACTAAGTACGGTGGACTGGATTTGCTAATTAATAATGCCGCTATTCTTTCCGTTTACAAAGTATTAAAAAACTTTGAAGGCGAATTTGAAGGGACAGTTCATTTGGAACGACAAAGAAGTTATCGATTGGTATTCCGATCAAGAAAAATCATATTAAAAAACGAATTGTAACACTTTTAAATAAAAACACAAGCCCCTGTATGTGTGCGGTTTGAATTTTTGAAAAAAATCACGTAAAGCGCGTGCTTCTCCCATCTTCCATACGATAATTATTGATTAAAATATGCCGGGCGTTTGGTGAAAACAACTTTACAGACAAGATAAAATGTGTCACACGAATATTTAGTTAACAATTACGAAATTTATAACAAGAAAATTGAAAATCATTTTGTGCCAGTGTATAAAATCAATTAAAATATTTTTTTCATAGAAATGACGTCCAATAATACAGATAATACCGATCAATTAACACCACAAACGCCCGTACTAACTGTTGCTTGTCGTATTTTACGATCACCATCACACGAATCAGTTACAACAGATTTATCATTATTTTCCGTATCATCAGTGGCCTCGGATGGTACGACAAATAATCGTAAACTATTAAATTTCCCAAACAAGTCAACAACAAACCCAACAAACAGCAACGACGACCACCAGTTCGTACGCGGCCCAAGTCCGAATCCACCACATACAATCATTAATCGGCCAGCTGACATACCGGAGATTTTGTGGTTCGAAGAAGAAACTGAAGTGATACGAAATTGTGCCGCTTTGTCGTCAGCCGTTGGTTTACAGAAGAGTTTCTCAACAAGTGATATAAGCCAATTAGATACAACAAATTGTTCCACATTAATTAATAACCATAGCATCAATTTGCGGAATGCCGTCTCCGAATTGGCGTTGAATTCGTTGCAACGTTCATCCGGTTATTTGTTGTTGGAATCGGCCCGTTTGGACCATACGAGCCGTTCGTGCAGTACATGGGTGGCTGTTGGTGATATTGCATCGACATCGCAATTGCCATCACCACACGGTGGTCACCAACAACAGCCACCAACGAACAGCACACCACCACCGCCGCCACCGCCGCCAGCGTTCACAGCAGCCGATTTTATTCGATCCGTCAATAAAAAAGTACTGGTTTGATGGGAAATTGGATTGTTTTTTAAATTGGTTTCTGTTTTAGGTACGTCAAAACTATATTCGAAGACGTCTTCTAACAACGTACAAAGCATTGGAACGTTTATCGCAAAGTGAATTCAATTTGGACCGTTTAGAAGTGACGTCAAGTAGTAATAGTCAACAATTAACACGTTTACAAGTGCCCGGTTCAAGTCCAACAACAAAACCACCACCGCCGCCACCACCAGTGACAACATCCCCATCGGCAGCAACAACGGCAACAACAACAACAACAAATACGAATTGTTCGTCGTCGTCGGCGTCGTCGACGAATGCGGCGATTTTACGTGTTGCGAAACAGAGAGCTTGTGGAAAAAATTTGCCATTAACAATACGAGATGTGGAAAGAGAACGTGGTAAACCGTTATCGAAATACGAACGTAATATGATGATATTCAATTGGTTACATACATTAGATGATACGGCCTTTGTGGAAGGTATTCAGTAAATTGATTTATGACTGAGATAATTATTATGAAGACAACAAATTTAACTTAATTATTATTATTCAAAGTTCTCTATATTACTATAACTATTTAATTGTTCATGGAAATTAACCATTTAAAAAAGTATTATATATATACATAAATAATATATGTGAATTTATATAATTATAAAGGCAAAAATTATTCATATCAATAAAAATTTGTTTTAAATTTAAATTTGTTTTTTTCCATTTTTTTCGCCATCTATCGATGACACTGAACGTTGTGGACTTTTTACATACATCGCCATCTTTCATAAACGTATAAATAATACACATGAGTATTTTATGCATAAATATTTGTCAAATTTAATAGCAACAAATGTAATAATTTATTTAAAAAATGGTAAGGTATTCCATATAGTACAAAACTGAGTTTATCTTTAATTCAATTTCAGTCTGCAATATTTAATTTCCAAAGTTTGCTAAGTGTTGTTTTACTACTAATATGTACGTGTACTTATTTACGTTCATTATTCCCTAGCATTATTGATAGACACAAAACAGGGTATTGTAACAAGCTTTTCATTAATTAATCCTAATACGATAATTAATTACTTTATTCCAGTGTTATTGGTACATTTTGGAAGTGTGCACGTATTGGTGAACGGAAATCACCATGGGTTGCCGTGTGTTGTATTGTAATGGCATTTTCTTTATTATTTTTTAATTAAAATTATTATATTTTATTTGTAATAAATCAATTTAATAATAAAATATTTTTTGTGAAAAAATTTTTAGGTTATAATGATTTGACAGAAGTAGTAGTTCAAAATAACTTCTACATACGGGGGTGATTCAAAAAGTTTTACTTACAAAAATTAAAAAACAGTTTAAAATTATAATAAAATTTATAATATAAAAATTACATACGAATAATTACATATGTATACAAATACAACCCTACGAATTAATAATAAGGTATAATATATATTTTTTTGAGTAATAGTAATATCACTATTTTATTTTTTGCATTTTTTTATATATGATATATAATATATGGCATTTTAAAAAATAAATAAAAAAATTATATTTTTATAGAAAACATTTTTTTGTGATGAATAGTAAAAAAGAGATATTTTTCGTTTATTTATTCCACTAGGCAAATTCTACTTATATACTGACTTAGATAAGTTTTTTTTATATAATATAATTAGACAGTCTTATAATAAATGAAAGAAATATAACACACATACACCACTTAGAAGAGGCCCCTAAGTTTAGAAAAATCTGTGCACAATTAGAAGAATTAAATTTGGCCAATACAATTTTTTTTAAATCACAGTGTGAAAATATATATTTTTTCTTTTTAGGAAAAAACAAGTGAGAGAATATTTTGTGATGTAAAATTTTGACTTTTTTTTTTAATTTCTGTTGTTTATGGCACTCTAAATTGATACATATTATTTTCTGCAAATTTACTATCTAATCATTTCTAAATATTTTTGTTTATGTTTTGCTAACATTTCCGTTACAGTGACTAATGTTTTTATATTAGTATTTTCCTTTGCAACTGTTTGTAATTCATTTAAATGTGCCATACATATATGATGTAATGTGGCTAGTTCTTTGGCAGTGTCTGGTTTCGTTATAATACGTGGCTCACCCGGATCACCCACCATCGACAATTGATCCAAAAACACAACCATACGCTCCTTATTTTTCAATATAAACGGATTTACCACCTCCATGTACGGCTCCTAGAAGAAAAAAAAAACAAAACCATTAATACAACTACCGCCATCTATTGGCCGTCGTCCTTACTTTCCCACCAAACTCCACTAGATTTGCTAAGTTTTGTAAACATTTCGCCACCATTACAAGACTACGTGTCGCCGATGGACTTGGTTGTTCACTAACCAAACCGAATTGACGTGGATTTAATAAGGCTGGACACAATAAACGTAAAAATATAAAACCGGATACGACTCTGGTACGTACGAAACGTTCATCTGGCCATTTGGCTATTACAGCTTTCTGTAAACAACCGCATATATAACGTACGGAACGTGGACACGCATCTGGCGACATGAATATACTCAAAGTGACCTAAAAAAAGCACAGTTGGTTGCATAACTATCGAAATTACATATTTTCATTCGTACTTGATCGAGTATTTGCAATAAAAATTCAGCATTATTGCATGCATCATCCAACGAATCCATTTTAGCTGGATTCAATTCAGCACTTTGTTTACTTTCCAATAAACGTAGAACCGTTTCCAAAACGGCTGCTTGTAAAAATCCACCACATTCAGCACGCATATACAAATCCATTAAGGTGGTGGCCAATGAAGCGGCCCGAAACAATGTAGTCGTTTGGGTTTCTCTTGAAATTTCCGCTGAATTCAATTCACGTAACAATTCAGTTTCTCTGCCTTCTGCACGAAATACACGCAATAAAGCTGTCGCCAATGGTGCCCGATCGGCATGACAGATTTCTGCTAACGTTTTCACTGACGTTAAACCATTTTCCAACAATAATTGTTGTAATGGGCTGTATTCTTCGGCTGGCATTACTAAATCGTGTAAATAACGTGTACGCAAACGCAACGAGCCCCATTCACCGATTGGTGTTAAACCGGACAAAGCGTACCATTCTTCACGTTCCTCACCATTACCCAATGTGGATAATTCCACATGTAATTCAGCCACTTCAGTTTCTTTACCCCGTTTACCCTTGTTGTGTACTGTTAAAGTGAATGAAACCACGTCACAGGGTACATCACTAAAAATTACAGTTTCCTGTATACAACTATTTCAAGAAAACTGCCACTAGATCGCTCTAGTGGTATTTTACTTACTCAAAAACGAATTCTTCATCCCATACCGGATCCGGAGCGGATTTCGTTCTTGTCCTAGCAATTCTAACTTGATTATTAAATTGTATTGTCACATATGGTTGTGGTACTAATTTAAATGGTAATCGATGTGCATCTAATATATGTAATGTTAAACAACGTAATTCTCTTAAACGTGGCACTTTCGTTGTGGCACGACTTAATTGTGGTACACATAATGGTTTCAATGCTTGCATCCATTCTTGACAATCTTCTATCGATCTGGCAGCCAGATGTGTAACAGTTGCCAAACATGGCAAGGCACGTTCAACAATTTGTAAACAATGTGAACGTTCCCATAAACTGTCGTGGACTTGATATAAATACGCGTACGATAAATCGATTAAGCCTTTCGGTTTTGTACGTTTTGGATTCTCATATAAATATAAATGCGTATCAGTACCATCAACTAACAATACAAAATATAATAGTTTCCATTTTTTCGCTTGTTTATCAGATTTACGATGTAAATAGCCCTGATGTTTAATGCCGCGCATTTTTTTCAAACCGGCTTGATCGCGACATTCCCTCAACGTTGCGTAGATTTTCTCCGCCTCGGATTTGGCTTTTTGATTTTCCGGCACCCAGTCCAATTGTTTACTACCATCCACCACTAATGGTTGTTGCAACGTATACCCTTCGACGATTTGCTCTTTTCTATAACGATTTATAACGGCATCCAAACATTCAAATATTCTACCACCCATCAAATAACGTACACCCTTCTTTTCAATACGGAATCGTTGTATTTGATTATTTATATGGAAAAACAGTGAATAATCGCCCGGTGAATTGTCGCTGGGTCGTACCAGAAAACTGCCAGGACCGGCTTTGACCAGCAAATCAACTGCCTCATTTTTCGTACAATTCGGATGAAACCATGGAAAAACTGTATTTGGATCGATGCTGTCGTCCAAATCTTCGACTAGTTCACGAAATATCATACCTTGTTCACCAGTACGATGGGCCGTTACCCACAACCATCCGTTGCCCATGTCATTGTGGACGAAAAAGATGTCGCCCTTTTTAAACGTTAGTTCGTCGGTGTCGGGCATTTTTGTGTATGGAAGAATAGCCACGACTCGCTGGAAAAATACGTCATTTTTCAAAAAAAATTCCTTTTAAATCTAATGTTTGTTTATAATTTAAATCGTTGCATGCATACTAATCAAATTAACAAAAAAAAATCACCTTTTTATCGTTGACTGGTTCCGGTGGTGCGACCGGATGTATAAGTCGTTCTCTTTTCAATAAATCACTGCACTCCGTATAATAGCCGACTAAATCGTTTAACGACACAAATTGTCTGCCACCAATGTAGAAATCACCACAAACGGCCGTTATACGAAAATGATTCATCCCAGTACGGCCCAAATACGATAAAACGTACGAACCGGGTTTTCTGTCGCTTTCTCTCACCAAATATGCACCCAATTTGTTGCATTGCCATAAACGTTCTTCCGCTTGAAAACGGTCCAGACGGCCGTGGTACCATAGGGTCTCAGATGGGGCATAATGGGCCGAATCCCCCAAGTCGACTTCCTCCTGTTCGGTTCCAGTTGGCTTAATAGGGGCTATTGCACCCTCTTTTTCATCCCTTTCGTTACCATCTTCACTTCCTGTACTTGGTGAGCCTAGTTTATCCTTCATTATGGCACCTTGTTGCTGTTGTTGATTTATTCGTATTAAATCAGCCATTCTATGCCACAGACACAACAAAAAAACAAAAAACGAAAAACTGTTATCGCGATTACAAGATTGTGTTGTTTTTTTTAAAACATTATGTGAATTGTTTTCGTTTCGGCCTACTTTTTCTTAAATTACAACATTACTAATTGTTTAAATGTGATGGGAATTTTTCCTGCTTTTACAATTGTACTTAATTTGTAATAAATACAGTTAAAAAAATGAGAAAATTATAAAACGATGTGTCAATTACACTACTGTCAAAATTTACAATATTTGACAGATGTGTTCGTTTAACTGATCGGAATCAACTAGAACAAGAATTGAAAACAATTTATAGGAAACTTTTTTAAAAAACTAAATAATTTTTACTTTTTTTAAATAATTAAAAAACCATTAAATAATATCGATTCATTTTATTGAAAAATTACAACAGAGTGTCAAATATAAGTGTACAATCAACGACCAACCAATATTAAAATGGAAAATGAATTTAATTTAAATTATAAATAAATATCGTACACTCATATTTGACACAAAAAAAAAAATATAAATTGAATACAATAAATAATTGAATCATAATTTCCTATTATACAATATATAAAATCTGAATAAAAAAAGTGTACGTTATACAATTTGAAAGAACGGAAAATATTTTTTATTTTTGTTATCACACAATTAATACACACATTCACACAATTGAGGTAAAAATTTAAAAAATTTCATTAAATCAGTCTTTGATTTTTTACCTCTCAAACACACACTAGTTAATGATTAATTGCGGCAGGGGGCGAAATGAAAAAAAAAATCTTAAAGTTCATCTTTTAAGTCATCATCATCATCACTGCCACCTGCTGGTGGTGGCGGCGAACCACCAGTACCTTGATACAACTTCGCTATTATCGGCTGCACCACATTCTCCAATTCCTTCTTTTGTTTTTTGTAATCTTCCGCTTCACTGTCTTGATTCTCTTCCAACCATTTAATTTTCTCTTCAATTGCTTCCTCCATATCCGTTTTTTCTTGGCTCGACAATTTAGCCCCCAATTTATCTTTGTCTTGTATTTGATTCTTCAACGAATACACATAACTTTCTAATTCATTACGTGATTCAACACGTTCTTTGATCTTTTTATCTTGATCAGCAAATTCTTCAGCATCTTTTATCATACGATCAATATCTTCTGGTGTTAAACGATTTTGATCATTCGTAATAACAATCTTTTCCCGATTGCCAGTACCTTTATCTTCAGCAGATACTTGCAGAATACCATTTACGTCAATTTCAAACGTTACTTCGATTTGTGGCACACCTCTGGGAGCTGGTGGAATTCCAGTTAAATCGAATTTACCCAACAAATGATTATCTTTCGTCATTGGTCGTTCACCTTCGTACACTTGAATCGTGACAGTGTGTTGATTGTCGCTGGCCGTTGAGAAAATTTGCGATTTCTTTGTTGGTATAACTGTATTACGTGTAATCAATTTTGTCATAACACCACCAACAGTTTCAATACCCATTGTTAATGGATTTACATCCAATAAAACGATTGCATCGGTATCTTGATCGCCGCTCAAAACGCCCGCTTGTACAGCAGCACCATATGCAACAGCTTCGTCCGGATTGATGCCCCTAGATGGCTCTTTACCGCCGAAGAACTCTTTCACCAATTGTTGCACTTTTGGAATACGCGTCGAACCGCCAACCAAAACGATTTCATGTACATCTTTGATTTTCATTTCAGCATCATCTAATACTTTTTGTACTGGTTTCATTGTTGAACGGAACAAATCCATATTTAATTCTTCGAATTTGGCACGTGTTAATGTTTCACTGAAATCATCACCTTCAAAGAACGATTCAATTTCAATACGGACTTGATGACTGCTACTTAATGCACGTTTTGCTTTTTCAACTTCACGACGCAACTTTTGTACAGCACGATTATCTTTACGTATATCTTTGCCCTTCT
The DNA here is from genome assembly GCA_004796505.1 of Oryzaephilus surinamensis. NCBI lineage: Eukaryota > Metazoa > Arthropoda > Insecta > Coleoptera > Silvanidae > Oryzaephilus > Oryzaephilus surinamensis. The sequence goes on from SSSI01009721.1 coordinate 10,700, forward strand.
TTTTCTTGTACAATTTGATGAAATGATCCATAACACGTTGATCGAAATCTTCACCACCTAAATGGGTGTCACCATTTGTTGCCACAACTTCAAATACACCATTATCGATTGTTAATAGTGATACATCGAAGGTACCACCACCTAAGTCGAATACCAACACGTTCTTTTCACCTTCTTTCTTGTCTAAACCGTACGCGATGGCAGCGGCGGTGGGTTCGTTAATAATACGTAACACTTGTAGGCCAGCAATGGTGCCAGCATCTTTTGTTGCTTGACGTTGAGCGTCGTTGAAGTACGCTGGGACGGTAACAACGGCATGTGTCACTTTTTTACCCAAATACGCTTCAGCGGTTTCCTTCATTTTACCCAAAACCATTGCGGAAATTTCCTCAGGAGCAAATACTTTATTACCCTGGCTAGTTTCCACTTCAATATGTGGTTTGGAATTCTTTTCAATTACTTTGAATGGGAAATATTTTACGTCGTGTTGTACAGTTGTATCGGTCCAATCGCGACCAATTAAACGTTTTGCATCGAATACGGTGTTTTCGGGATTGGTTGTAAGTTGATTTTTGGCAGCATCACCGATTAAACGTTCACCATCAGCGGTAAAGGCCACATATGAAGGGGTGATACGGTTACCTTGATCGTTGGCTATTATTTCTACACGGCCATTCTTGTATACACCAACACTGGAAGGAAAAAAATAATTTACAAATTGTGTTAAAACTTAAGTTTTATGTGTATTGTTGGTTGCAGCAAATTCATCAATAAGAAAATTAGTGTATTGTTGGTTGTCGGATAAACAAAGAAAACTCAATAAAATTTTGAAAAACTAATAAAACCCAAAATATAGTGACAAATTCTAATAGCTGAACAATTTAGAAAATAATTTATTAAATAAATGTTTCTTTCTAAGTATTTTTGATGCCACGTCAAATAATTTTAATATAATGTATTCAAATAACCTTAAATTGGTGAAAATTTGCTAAAAAATCAATTGTCTTCAAACAAACTAAGCCGTTATCAATGTATAAAGTGGAAATTGTTGATAAAATGCTTACCATGAGTATGTTGTACCCAAATCGATACCAATAACAGTGCCCAAGTCATCTTTTTTCTCTTCTTTAGCTGCTAGCACACAGGCTAACAGACAAATTGTCCCTAATGCCAAAGGCAATCTCATGATGAATTGAAAAATTCTTCAATTATTCCTATAATAGAAAAGAAAAATTCCTATTATTATATTAATCCACGAATAACTGTAACTTTTAATGTCAACGTCAACAAAAATCAATTAAACAAATAAGTTTAACTCAAAATTCTAACTATGAATATTTATTACAATATGTTACTGGAAAATAATACGAAAACTCAAAGGAAAAGTAGTGATTTTGTTGGAAAATTTACGTGGGCGAACCGGCTAATAAAACACTAGAAAAACATCAATAAATTACTTACAAAAAAATAAAACAGTTATCCTTAAAACAAAACCAACTGATTAACAATCGTTTTATATCACTATTGAACGAATTTTACACAATTTTCAATGCCTCTTTACTTCGTCTACACTTTATGAAAAACTGATGAAGAATTGACACGCCGAACGGTATCTATAGAATTATAGGAATGATCGTGTTTAATGCTGATTGGTCGAATTTCAAACGAGTCAACTTTCTATTGGCTACAACATCACTTGTTGGCCAGTTCCTATTGGCCCACGTTGTCTAGGAATCTATCTAGAAAATTACACAATTCTAGAACATATCCAGAGTCTCTAAGTGGAACACTAAGAAAATATGGCGCCAATTTTAAAATAAAATAACAACAATATACAAAATAAACACTTTTATTTATACTACACCCATAATTAAACAAACAAAACTATTAAATTTTACTTCGTAATTGCAACCATTCCAAAATCAATGGTGTATAATACGTGATTATTACATCAGCCCCTGAAAAATACATAAAATAATTGTTGGTCGATAATTTTTTCGATAAATTTCGTACCAGCACGACGTAATGAGTGTAAAATTTCCGTTAAAGCACCTTTTAAATCGATTGCACCGGTCTTTGCAGCATGATAAATCATTGCATATTCACCAGAAACTTGATAAACAAACATCGGATATTCTTTGTACTTATCTTTAATCTCTTTAAGTATATCCAGATAAGAAAGTACCGGCTTTACCATTAACATATCGGCACCCTCTTCAACATCCCTTTGAGCCGCTCTCAACGCCAATCCTGTACTACCAGAAGGCAATTGATAACATTTGCGATCACCAAAAGCCGGTTTTGATTTTGCAGCATCTCGAAACGGTCCATAAAAGTTCGATGCAAATTTTGCTGTATAAGAAAGTACTGCCACTTGATTAATAAGATTATTGTCACGTAAAAGTGATTTTATAGCCCCTATACGACCGTCCATCATGTCAGATGGGGCCACAATATGAGCCCCTAAAAATATCATAAAGTTGATTTTGTTGTGGAAACTTTTCTAGTTAAAATGAACCTGCTTTCGCATATGCCAATGCGATTTCCGCAATTCTTGCCAAACTGGCTTCATTATTGATTGTGCCATTAGAATTTAGGATTCCACAATGACCGTGCGAGGTGTAAGGGCACAAACAAACATCACAAGCGATCGTAAGTGTTGGAAACCATTGTCGAAGTTTTGGAAGAGCACGAATTACTGGATTTTCTCTACTCTCAGCATTACTACCGACATCATCCTATAATTAACATATTTTATAATGTTATCAACAATACAGTGGTAATTTGCCTTTGGTAAATTCTCCACAACGCCAAATAACAAAACCGATTGTAGTCCATTTCTAACTTGAACCTCTAAATGTTCCTTTAATTTATTCAACCCATAACGACACACTCCAGGCATACTAGGAATTGTTTGTACAGCATTATCGTCCTCCCTAAATCAAATTTAAACAAATTTAATGTAAGATTTAATTCAATTACAACCAGACTTCGCAGTGACATAACCTCACTTACACGATGAAAAGTGGATACATTAAATTTTTCGCACTAATTTCACATTTTAATGCATGCCAGTCGCGTAATGTTCCATTGAACATTCCACTGTGTAAAATATTCTTGTTTTCCACGTGAAAATTCAATTTTCCTGTCATGGTTTCTGTTTTTGGACAGTACTTCTTATCAACCACTTATAATCTATAATAAAGTGGTTAATTTATGAAAATATATGACTTGCACATAATAAAATTGTTTATTAACATATAATAAAGTTTATTTATTTGACTAGGAATAAATCAAATATCATTTTAAATATAAAATATTTACATAAAAGTAAAGGTCAATATAAAGTTTTACGATTTAATGGCATTCGGAATGTACGTTTGCTGTAACAGTCTGTTGTTCTGAGCATATTTCCGTATTTTCCGGTTGGGCATGGCAAGATAAAGTACTGGTAGATGGTTGTTCAGCTGCTGGTGTCGATTCACCATCCCTTTTTCCAGAATCTGAATAAAAAACCAACTTAAATTTATAGAATTTCGAATAAAAGTTCAAATGGGACTTAGGTAAGGTCAAAACTGGTGCTTGGAAGTGGATTATTTTGACTTTCTAACAACTGTCGGGCTGAAAAGGATGGGATAATAATGGGTTGATGGTTTTTTAGTTGTAAATGTACCTATATCGCCACAAATTTGCGTACAGTAAGCCTGTCTTATAATTTGACAATTTTGTAGATTGATTTTCATGAATTGATGTCCAAAAATGAAATAACCAACACCTCCGCCAACAACAACAGCAATTAAGAACCAACCATCGTATAGCATAACACTTAACATTAACAAATAACCCAAAAACTGCAAATCCAGCCAATAAAAAACCTCTCCAAGAAATAACAAGCTCCTTAAATGAAGAGATTAGTGTTAAATTTGTTGGACATGTATTTAGAGTTCCATTTACCTGTCGTACAAAGTAATATTTAAAGGATTTTTCAAATCTGTAACACGTTCAGCCAACAAGGCACTACTTTCTGTGGAACATAGCATTCGTATTTGTTTGGCACGTAATTTCAATACTTTTTGACGTTGTTTCGTTTGTAGAAAACGTAAGTATTCAAATAAAAATGATAATAAAGCCAAAAATATACAAATACCAAATACACCCCCAACTGATTTAATATGAATACCATGTATTAGATAATCACCAACATTTACACCCCACCAAAATGAATTGTGATGCATTTTTATTGTCGTTTAATTAATTAATTAGTAAATTTTTGTAAGTTCTTCGTTTTATCTTTTTTCATTGTGAGTCAATTATGTCCATAGTGACATTAGCATTAGTTATCACAAATAGCTGATTACAAAACGTTGTAGACTGAAACATATGTAAGACAGCAAAAATAAGGCACTTAATTGAAAGTAAAAGTCGTTTAAGAATTCAATAATGCTTTGGACGACTTTAAATTGATAATGTTTTTGTTTGTTTCTGAAAAATAGCCAGTGTATTGTTAGTTGCATATACAAGTATAACCTAAGGTTTGTAGTGTTGGTCGCATAAAACACAAAACAAATTTTTGGTTATGTTTTGAAAAAAAAATTCCAATTTCCAAAACAAATCGTAGAAATGGCTTTATACGACAACAAATATTGGCTTTTATCACACATTCGTAACTCGTTTATATCAACAGATGATACAGGTTACAAAAAACAATTCCACTCGTGAATTATTTTAGTTTTATAAGATAAATTTTATATAGGAATGTGTGAACTAGTAATGACTGGTGAAACGAAACAATTCAAAGAGCATTTATCCACATTAGAAAAGTATCCGGAACCAGATTCCAGTGATGAGGAAGACGACGATTTAGAATTGATGGAATCTTACGATATAGAAATGGAATCATTTGATTTACGTAGAACAGCGGATCGTCCAACATCAATAACAAATCGTTTAGAAAAAATCGATCAATCAAAACGTAAAACAGCCAGAATGAAGCACATCAAATGGGACATGAGAAAGAATACTCAACTGTCTAAGGAACAAATCGATGATTTGTTTGTTAAAAAAGATTTAACAGAAAATCAGGAATGTGTTCAAAAATCAGCTTTAACAGAAATCATTGAACAGTGCACGAATTTACCGCTAAATCCCTTCATGGAGTTCGCTAAATTCGATGGCAGTGGACAGGTTAACATCCCAACAAGACAATATCGTATTTTTTTAACAATGCTTCCAGAAGCACAACGAAATTATCCGATAAATATTTGTTGTGTTGCTACAGCAAAAATTCAAGATTTGATTGGTTTAATTTTATTAAAAATCAGCACGAATCACAGTGACTACGCTTTCAAACCGGTCACTCATTACGGATTGTATATAACGGAAGAGGATGGCGAAGTGGATCGTGATTTGCCCTGCTTAGATGCCAAAGAATCGGTCGCTAAATTCGGTTTTCCGTGTTTAGGTTTAGTCGAACATAAAGATGCAAAATCGGTGACTTTCGATAAAAGTGAAGCAATTAATCTAACAACAATCGACGCCTACAGTCGTTTACGTAAAACTAGAGAAGATGAAAGCAAACAAATTAAAAATGATTTACAATTAATGGATGTTCATAATAAAGCAATGGAAGCCCCACTTTATCAATCGTATCATGTGTTTATTATACATAAAGTACGTGCCAGAATTGAGATATTGTTGGGCATTAGCGGTGAGAAATTGGAAATCGACCCTGTGCAACAGAAAAACTCGAAATTCACGTTTGTTAAACAAAAAGCTGTTAGCCATCACATGGACACAGTGGCTTGGTGTGAAATAACGGATATTAAAAGTAATCGAACTACATTTAAAGTCGTTTACACGCAATCGTTTGATGGGGGCACTTGTAAGACGGTTTCTATTCACTTGGAGTTGTTTTAATCTTGTTTTTTTTCAGCTTCCAATTTGCCACCTTTATTACAAACTTCAGCAAGCTTTAAACAGTATGATTTTGAAGCTGATAATGCTACCGCAATAGAAATTGTACAGAAAATTAATATAATTTTGGATTTAAGAAGCAGTACGAGTAGGAAAGAGTATTTAGCCGCCAAAGAAAGGAAACAATACAAAAGAAAGCACTTTAATTCCAAATAAAAATAGGTTTATTGCATTTTATTGTTGTTTATAAATATTTTTCTATGTATTAATGTGTTTGTTGTTTTTAAAGAAAATTCCATCTCCTTTTTCAAGTGTTCGTTAATGTTTTTCTTATTTAATATTGTTTGGTCTAATAAAATCATATATTGTTTTTGTTGTTCTAATATATTTTTAGTTAGATCGAAAATTTTTGCCTGTTCCAATGTTAGTGTTACTTCCTCTTTCACTTTGAGCTTTTTTCTTTGTCTGAAATGATTTAAACATAAATTTAATTCAACTTTAATGTTACAGTTGTTTACATTTTTAATTCCTGTTTTTTCTTTAAGAATTCTTGAGATAATTTTTGTTCAAATGGATTGGATATATTTGGTACTTCATTCTTTGCTTCTTTTGTTGTTGAACAACTTCTAACATTTTCTTGTTCCATTTTTATTATTATTTTATTAAAATTACCATTGCAGGATCGTTTTCTGACCGTTACACCATGTTTGTCAAAATGTTTGTTTTTATTTTAAACCACATTACAGGGTTCTGTAACAATAATGCTGTACCTGCCATCTATGAATCATTAGCTAAGTTCACTTGACGTTTATTATTTCGTGCATTTTACAACAGAATAAACAAATTATCTAACAAATACAGTTAATAAAACCATAAAAATGTGATTAACTATATATATTTATTTAATATTGTAAACATAAAAACATTCCTCTATTATTTAATTTGTGCCTAATTAATGATATGTGACACACTGAACAAATTACACAGCCAACTTTAATTTTGTTGGTTTGGATCGTAAAAAAAAACATGGATTTATTTGCGGTATTTTTTTTATCATGTATATCGGTATTATTTGGTATTATTTTAACATTATGTGTACAGTATTATGTTATATATATTTATTTGAAAAAAAGTCCACAAGTCAAATGTATTGAACGACCTAATTTATTCAACGACTATAATTTACCAGAGGTAACTGAACTTAAATTTTATTTTATACCGTTTAAATAATATATTAAATACGTATTGTAGGCACTGAAGAAACAAATCGAATTGGATGACACTAAAAATAATACCAGTTTACCAGTTAATTTAGTATTACAATTTTTATTTCATGAACTAAGACATTCAGAATCGTTAAAAAGATGGTTATACAAAAAACTGAGCATGGAATTTGATGAATTATTAACGAAAACGACAATTGGGAAATTTTTCGAGTCGATAAACGTATAATTTCCATATAGAAATGTTAATTGTTTTGTTGATTGCTTTTTTATTAGCAAAATTTTATCTAATGTTGGCAACCAACAAAACAAGATGAAACTTTGGTATTTTACTGAGTCCTTTTTAATTTGTTTTAGATAAAAGATATGCATTTAGGCAGTCAATTTCCTGACATTAAAGACATCCAAATCGATCACGTAAAACTTGACAAAAAAGACGAACACATAGAGTCAGTCAGTTTATGTTTAAATCTAGATTATACTGGCAATTTTTTACTAAGTGTGGAAGCCAAAATGAAATTTGGCAAAACTGCCTATTTATCAATAAAAGTGAAACGTGTTTGCGGTAATGTGAAATTACAATTTTCACGTTATCCGTACACGCATTGGTCATTCAGTTTCTATACGGATCCAATTATTGATTTAGCTGTTGAATCACATTTTCAAGGCAGACAATTACAATCGAACATAACAAATTTAATAGTTAATCAAATAAAGAAAGCGATTAAACGTAAACATACATTACCAAACTATAAAATACGTTATAAACCATTCTTTGTTAAAACTGATCCGAGCCAATTGGATTCCGATGACAATGAAATTGTACCACAAGGTCAATTGGATGTTACGTGTGCGGAAGTGTCCCGTTTATCAGCTCCGGAGGGAATAATTAATATTTATTGCACGTTTTCCATAGGTATGCATTTTATATTGCATATTTTGCAAAGTTTGTAGTGAATCCGTTCGTGGCCTACTGTTTAAAGTTTTGCTTTTCATCCCAACAGTTAGTGGATCGAACCCCGTTCAATACCGACTTTTTTTTTTGCAGATTCTGTTCCCTACATTTCAGTTTACCAATTTGAGGACACGGTTTGCATGGTAATGGAATTAACCATAACGAAATTACGTCAGGCTCAATTAGGAATAATATTTAAACAAGATCAAAATAATGTAATTGTTGAAAGCGTTTCACAACATTCATGTGCATATCGTTCCGGTTTACGTACTGGTGATATTGTCGTATTACTTGATAATAAAACTGTAAATACAGTACAACAAGTATCGAAGTTATTCAAATCAGTACAAACAACAAATATAACATTACGTATACGTAGACAAATTAATAATTATATAATACGTTCAAAGAATTGTGGTGATTATGATGACAAATCAGTAATAACAAATGATGAGAATGACGATGAGAATTTTGTTATTGTTGAAAATAAGCAAGAAAATAAAAAGAAAGTAACGAAATTGAAGGCATCGAATGAGAATATGTCGAAATTGGCCCAAACAATTGGTAGTTTCAGTTTACGTAAACGGAAAACATCAATATCACAATCGAGTGATGGCGGCAGTAGTACGAAAAATACACCAAATTCAAGTAATCCATCAACACCACAACATAGTATAATAAAACAACATTCAATGAACAAGAAATTATCGATTAGCGAATTACCAGAATTAGAATTAACGAATGATAATAATTTCAATGAAATATTTAAAGGGAAAGAATTACCACTAGGTAATATATTACAATTTAAGGAAGATTTCCAATTTAATTTACGTGAAAATCAGAAATATCTAAATATCAACGTATGGGGCACTACAAATGACGATGAAAAAGATATATTGCTCGGTTATATAAATATTCCATTAAGTCATATACTGAATGAGTGTTTAAATAGTGTTTTGGGCCATTATATACGTTCTTATTCATTTTTACCACCAACAAATCAACAACCAAATCAACAAACACATCCATTATTGACGCATTCCGGTTTTGAACATGTTTTCTGTTACGGTGACATATTAATTTCGTTTGTATGGTCACATGATGAAGAAATTGAACTGAAACGAAAACTATCCGAGACTGTATTGGACGACATTGATGAGAAATCATCATTGGATAGTGGAATTGTTTTAAGAAAACATGATTTTATTCGTACACAGTTTCATCGTACGATTCAGTGTGATTTTTGTATGAAAAAGGTGTGCATTTTTATTTTTTACGCACAATTTTAAACGATTTCGATGTTGTTTTCATATCTTGTTGTAGATTTGGTTGAAAGATGCGGTACAATGTAGACAATGTGGCTTATGTTGTCATAAAAAATGCATAGCAAAATGCCAATTAAGTAACGGTTGTACAATGACGACTAATACACAACAATCGACCACGAAACAAGACATTCCCGATGTTATTTTACAGCCAGATGAAAGTTCTGATGATTTAACTGATGGCGATATACAAGGCAATAATATGAAACGTGTGAATAGCGTTAATAATCTTGCAATACCAGGTTGTTAACACTGAAATGTTGATTTTTTTACTGATTTCCTATTTATTAGGTGCGCAATACGCGTCGAACAGTTCATCTAGAAGTTTGCCACCGTCACCGCAACGTACACCGAGTCGGAAACAGTCTTTAGTCGTTATAAATCCATTTACGATGTGTCCAGGCGTTTTGGATGACATACAAAAGAAGCCTTTGGAGGCAGCTGAGAATGTTAATAAATTATTGGAGCAAATAATGTTGTGTCAACCGGATGAAGAACTAATGGATGCTGCCAAAGAGACGGGACAACAATTTTATACGAATATTCCACACGAAGAGAAAGTGGAAAAGATTAATTTGATGGTAAAAATTCCATTTCGTTTTATAAATCGTAAATGTTTCCGTTATTTGTTGTTTTTAGATGTCTGAGTTGAAGAAAACACTCGATTCAGTCACAATGGAACATATGGAATTGAGTAAACAGATGGGCGGTGAAGAGTCTGAAGTGGAGAAAGCCAAATTGGCATTTTTAATGGGACAAGCTGATGCTAAAGTGCACGGATTATCAGTTTTAATGTTACATTATTGCTCTAGTTTACAACATAGTCAAGAAAAAATAGTTTAAGATCTGATTTTCTGCTTCTTTCTGTGATATTCTATTTATTTCTCTCTATGTTTTCACTGCAAAATTAATAACGCACCATAAAATAGTGTAAACATAAAACAGTATTATAGTTTAGTTGATTCTTTTTTAGTTTTTATGCAGTGCCAATACATGACAGAATGAAAATTTTTACTAATTTTCTGTTTTCAGGCAACTTTTCATTCTTCTAGTCAATTATATAAATGTTTTTCTTTCGTTTTTAACATTTCCTGCTACGTAGTTAAATGTAAGCCTAATATATTGTGATAATGAAAACAAAACTTATCGAAAACTTTTATTGTTTTAATTGTACTTATTGTTTTTTGTAGACAATTTTAATTAAAAATATACAATTTTATTTAAATAACTTGTGTATTTATTTATTTATTTAACCAGCTAGTGGATTTGCATGTATTGTTACACTATTAATTCGTGTATCATTTAATGGTTTATAATTTTTCGGATTAACTGGCAACTTTTCCAATTCATCTAAAGCTTCCAAACCATCAATTACTTTACCAAATAACGTGTATTTTAAATCGAGTTGCGGTTGGGCAGCATATGTAATAAAAAATTGACTTCCATTCGTATTAGGGCCATTATTAGCCATAGAAATCATTCCTCTTGCATTGTGCTAAAAAGTCAAATGTTCGTAAAAGTTTTAACAAACATGTTTTGAGTTACTTTTAATTGTTCTTTAAATTCGTCTTCATACTTTTTGCCCCAAATTGATGTACCACCTTTACCAGTACCTGTAGGGTCACCAGTTTGGACTATAAAGCCTTTTATATTACGATGAAATAAACAACCATTATAATAATCGCTTGCACATAATGCGAGAAAGTTTTCACATGTTTTTGGGCACGATTCGCAAAATAATTCAATTTTTATGTTACCAACGTCTGTGTGCAACGTTACAGACTGAAATAAATGGAAAATTTAATTTATTTACTTATTTTTTAAGAAAATTGTGAAAATTTACCATTTTATTTAAATTTTTTTGGGTTATGTTTATGTTTATAAAATTATAGAAACCTGCCATCTTAATCAATACCAAATTAAATATATAACTAGATGTCACTAGTATTAATTAATTAATAAAATCAGAAAATACAAAATTTTGTTAAAACAAATTATTATTAACTATTATACAATTTTTATATAAAAATAAACATAATAAAACTATAGCCTATTTAATAATACGAAAATGAAATAAAGTAATCCATATCTGTATGTAGGTGCAAAAATTTGATGTAAAAGCACGATTATTTAAAAAAAAAGGCAAAAAAACACTGGCAACGTTAGTGTTGACTTGGTATTTGAGGCAAACCGAATTCATCAACTTGTATTCCATCCTAAAAAACGCAAAATACAAGTTAAAACATAAAACCGATGGCAACTTTCATTTTTTACTTTGTTCTTATCTTTTTCCGCTTCTGGTTTCGTACTGGGCGCTTCTGGTGCTTTCAGTACATCATCCAAATAATTTTGATCATCATCTAATATTTCATCGCCTAATGCATCCAATTCGGCAGCTAATTCATCTTCGTCAATTTCCGGTGTATTGTAAGTCCGGCCTAATGCCTCCTGGACTTCATCGGCTTGTTCCATCAAGTCGGCCATTTCGTCTTGAACATCCTATAATCCACAATAAACAGTTAAGTGATCAAATTAGCTGATAAAACTCTTCGAATTACGTCTATATCGTCGATGTTGATCTTTTTAAACTCTTTTTTCATTTGTTTCATGCCATCTTTCATTGCAATCACCGTTGTATGCGTGTCTTTTAAGGCCTGATGAGCGAAATTCGCCTGTTCCATATTAAATGATTGTCCACGTAAATTGTCCAATTGGTTTTCGTACATTTTCTTTTGTTTTAAAATGCGTAACGCTTTTGCTTTGACCGCATTTTTACCGGGACCTTCACGCATTTTTCCCATTTGATCACGGAATTTACGCAAATCATTTTCTAGTGCCTGGATCTTCTTTTCAACAGCCTCTGCACGCTCATCCACCTTAAATAACAACAATTTATAGAATTTTATTTCGATTTAATTTTTTTTTAATATACGCCTTTTATGCAATCCGAAATACTTGGACCCGGTTCTTTGGGTTTGCCTTTACCGAATAATCGATTCATTTTTGTAAATCAGTTCTTTATTTTACAAAAAAAAAACAATTATTATTACTAATTTTATTTATTAGGATGATTAATAGATTTTGACAGAAATTTGGCATCTGTCTAAAACACATCATATGTTCAAACTGTTATTTATCCGAAATTTTATTTGTCCAAATACAATTTAAATTTGAATTCTTCGTATTTTTAATCTGTAATCAATTATTTCATAAGTGAATTAATTGCAACATTTATTTTTCTTGTATTTCGTAAATAATAATAATATTTGTTCGGGAAATCAACGTTGGGGTGCCAGAGTTTATCACTACAATGGTTGACCTTTTTACCAATAAAAGCAACCAATTATCATAATTATTTCATCAGTTCTTCTAATACACGTAGAATAAATCGATTACAGAACTATTAGAGATATTTAAAAAAGTTTTTACAACTGAAACGTAGTAGGCATGGCAACAGGTGGTAAATTAGGTAAGTATTTTATAAATTTTCCAAACATGTGCTTTAAAGCACGCCGTTTTTTAGCATTATTATCGGTTTCCGATAAAACGGGCCTAATAGACTTAGGTAAAAACCTAAAAGAATTAGGTTTCACATTAGTTGGAAGCGGCGGTACCGCAAAATCGTTACGAGAAGCCGGTCTTTTGGTAAAAGATGTGTCCGAAATATCTGGTGCACCGGAAATACTTGGTGGACGTGTTAAAACTTTGCATCCTGCCGTGCACGGAGGCATTTTAGCAAGGTATTTTCCATAAATTTTCAAAAAAAGTATTGGTTATTTGGTTACTTTCCATCTCTGTCTAATTAATACAGTTAGACAAGGATAGAACGTGTTATACGAGGGTAAACCGAACAGTTTTCTCCCTTTAGATTGATTCCATCCGATTTGGCTGATTTAAAAGAACAAAACTTCGATCTTATCCGTATCGTTGTATGTAATTTATATCCATTCGTACAAACTGTATCCAAACCGGATGTAACCATCGAATCAGCTGTGGAAAACATCGATATTGGTGGTGTAACATTGTTACGTGCCGCTGCAAAAAATCATTCACGTGTCACAGTCGTTTGTGATCCAAACGATTACAGTAAAGTCGTAAATGAATTACGTAATACCCCAACCAAAGATACGACACAACAAACAAGGCAACAATTGGCTTTGAAAGCGTTCACACACACAGCCGACTACGATGCAGCCATTTCTGATTATTTCCGTAAACAATATTCGAATGGTATATCACAATTAACGTTACGTTATGGCATGAATCCGCATCAAAAGCCAGCCCAGTTGTATACGACATTATCCAAGTTACCGTTGACGGTTGTAAATGGTTCCCCAGGGTTTATTAATTTGTGTGACGCGTTAAATGGTTGGCAATTGGTTAAGGAATTGAAACGGGCACTTGGATTGCCGGCCGCTACCAGTTTTAAGCACGTTTCACCAGCTGGCGCTGCTGTTGGCGTTCCACTTGACCATAATCAGGTATTAGTTATGCAACCAACAAAACGCAACTTTTTAAAAATGATTTTTTTGCGATTTTTTTCGACAGGCTAAAGTTTGTATGGTTGATGATTTGTTCGAACAACTTACCCCCCTAGCCACAGCCTATGCTCGGGCTCGTGGAGCCGATCGTATGTCGTCATTTGGTGATTTTGTTGCACTGAGTGATCCATGCGATAAAACGACAGCTCGTTTAATATCACGTGAAGTGTCCGATGGGATAATAGCACCTGGATATTCACAGGAGGCATTAGAATTGTTAAGAAAAAAGAAAAATGGCAATTACTGTATTTTACAAGTACTTTAACCACTACTTTAGTACCAACGATTATTAATTTTATAATTTTTATTTAAGATTGATGCCGACTATGAACCTGATCCAATGGAACGTAAAGTTCTGTTCGGTTTAACATTAGAACAGAATCGAAATAATGCTGTAATTAATGGAAATCTATTTAAAAATATTGTTACGGCCAGTAAGCAGTTGCCGGAGAGTGCATTACGTGATCTAATTGTTGCTACAATTGCTTTAAAGTACACGCAAAGTAATTCGGTGTGTTATGCATTTAATGGACAAGTAATTGGTATTGGTGCTGGCCAACAGTCGCGTATCCATTGTACTAGATTGGCTGGCGACAAAGCCGACAATTGGTGGTTAAGACAACATCCGAAAGTATTAAACATGAAATTTAAGAAGAGTGTTAAACGTGCCGAAATATCGAATGCAATCGATAATTATGTTAATGATACAGTTGGTAAAGATATGAATGTGGATGTATTTAATGCGATGTATGAAGAAATTCCACAACCATTAACGCAAAACGAACGAATTGAGTGGTTGAAGAAGTTGGACGGCGTTGCTTTAGGATCTGATGCCTTTTTCCCGTTCAGAGATAATATCGACAGGGCGCAATTGGTAAAAATTACCAAAAAATTCAAGCTTTGATCATACGGTTAATCGTTTTTTTAATATTTCAGAGCGGTGTTAGGTATATTGGAAGTCCTGCTGGTTCTACCAACGACGAAGAAGTTATTAAAGCATGTAATGAACATAATATTACATTAGCACACACTAATTTACGTTTATTCCACCATTAATTATATTTTTTTTTAAAATAAAGTTTTCCCGCTTTTGTTTAAATTGTGTGTATTTTTTTAATCACCTACTTTACCGGCTTTTCTGTGCTATTTATCCTAACCTCAAAAATTTGACCCAGTTTATCTTATCATAAAAAACGTTTTATTAAATTTTTATATATTTTAATTAGAAATTTATTATATATCGACTGTTATAAAAATTTAATTATATTACATAAAAAGAAGAAAATCATATTAAAAGTAATTTGTTTTATGGGGGTCACAACCTTGGTTTTGTTGTCATCTCCAATAATAGAACAATCCTGCCGACTGTTCGGTCATGTAAACTGGATGCGGCATTCAAATATAATAAAAAATTAGTATAATTATCGCTGTAAATTGATCCGGTGAAATCATGGTGTTTGAAAGTGTTTTAACGCAAGTATTGAACAGTGTTTTGGGTGATTATGTGGAAAATTTGGACCGAAATCAACTAAACGTGGGCATATGGGGCGGTAAGGAATCAAATAACGTCCATATCATGTTCCTACGAATGTTTTTGCAGGTGATGTTGAATTGAAGAACTTAATTTTGAAACAAAGCGCTTTAGATGAGCTCGATTTGCCTGTTCAAACAGTTTATGGCCGAATTGGTAATAAAAACGCTAATAAAATTGAGTCGTTTAAGTACTTTATTGTCAAATTTAGGTAAATTGGTGTTAAAAATACCATGGAAGAATTTATACAATGCTGAATTTGTTATAAATGTGGAAGATATTTATTTATTGGCACAACCAAATCAACAAGTCAAATATGATCCAATTAAAGAAGAAAAAAAGTCGTTCGAAGCTAAACAGAAGGAAATTCAGAAAGTGGAGGACGCAAAAAAAGCAGAAGCTACAAAAGATAAGCCGAAAGCCGATTATACGTTCGTCGAAAAATTGATAACACAAATTATAAAAAACGTACAATTGAATATAAAGAATATTCATATACGTTATGAAGATAAAATCACACAACCGGGGAAAACGTTCGCTTTAGGTGTTACATTAAGCGAATTAAATGTTGTTAGTACCGATGAAAAATGGACACCAGCTATTACAAAAGAAAATATATCGAAAATATTTAAAATTGTCCAATTGGATGCTTTAGCGGTTTATTGGAATTGTAATGTACCATCATATGATACACTTCAACATGTTGATTTAGTTTATAGAATGCAAACGGAAATTGCATCAAAAAATTCCACTCCAGAAGGTTATTCGTACAGTAAGTGACTAATTTTTTCTGACTCGCCCTGGTACATTATATCCATCTATGTTTAATCGCTTAAACTAAACAAAAACAGCGAATTTGTTGTATACCAGGGTGAGTCAGAAAATTATGTGTTCTATTGCAGTTTTGGGCCCAATAAACGCTTCCGCTCGATTAAGAATGAATCAAAAACCCGAATTGGACACACCCTCTTTCACAATACCGAAAATCCATTTAAATTTCGATATGGAAAAATTGTTTATCGGTATATCGAAGGCACAATATCGTGATATAATTGCATTAGCTGATTCTATGGATAGAATGTCGAAAGGTATACCGTATAGAAAATATCGTCCAAATGTATCCAGTTACAGTGGCCATTATCGCGAATGGTGGCAATTTGCTTACAATTGCGTATTGGAAGGGGAAGTGCGACGGCGCAGACGCAATTGGGATTGGTTGCACATATTAAATCATCGTACAATGTGCAAAGAATATGGAAATTTGTATCAGAAAAAGTTGCAAAACAACGTAAATATCAGATTTCAAGTTTGTTTCGTTGCTTTTAAGCTTAACAATTGATTTTAGATTAAAGGTGAAGATGCGAAACGTTTAGATGAATGTGAAAAATGTCTAGATTTAACAAATATTGTTATTATACGACAACGAATTGAATTAGAAACGGAACGTTTAGCAAAAACTCATCAAACGGCAGAGAGAAAGAGTTGGTTTGGTTGGATGTGGGGCCAATCAGCTTCAAAAGAGCAATTAGCAATTGAAAAAACAACGGATATATGTATAATTTTTAAAATTTGACTTTAATTCAATCGAATAATGTTGTTTTTTCGTATTAGTGAAACAATTTGAAGAAGCTATGACACCGGAAGAGAAAGCACGCCTTTATAAGGCGATTGATTATCAAGAAAATGCCGCACCAGCACAATTTCCCGAAGCCTACATCGATAATACCTGTATTTTCGTGTTGCGTACATTAGAAGTTGAATTACGTGACGACGATAATGATGTTACACGTGTTCTATTCACTGAATTAAAAGGTGTTAAATGTCGACTTGATACACGAGCTGCAGCTTCAGCTCTACAGTAAGTTTCCCCCTAATGTATGCAACCAACAATACAATAAACTCTTTAAAATTTATAGTGTGAATGTAAAAATTGATGATTTTTCAACATATGGCTTACAACAAGATGATTTCATACCAAATTTAATCATTTCTGAAACGGATAATACTGAAGACGGTCTATTAACTGTAAAATTCGAAACGAATCCATTGGACAAGTCATGTGATCAACGTGTACACGTCATTGCAAGACCGTTAACAATAATTTACGATGCACAAACAATTAATAAAATCGTTGATGTATTTACAATACCGCAAAATACGTCATTGGATCAAATTTCCGCTGCTGCTGGCAACAGTTTGAATAATATGAAAGAAATGACAGCAACTGGATTACAGCATGCCATTGAGAAACATACACGTCTCGATTTAGATGTAAATCTACATGCCCCAATCGTAATTGTACCGTACGAGGGCAAGTATACGGGCTGTGAAAATGTGTTGGTGGCAAATTTGGGTAATGTGCATGTGTACACGTTGGATCCGAATCGTTCCGAAATGGTAAACGTGCGTAAATTGCATGCCGAAGGTATGGAACAAGAAGAAATCATGCGCGAATTGATCCAACAATCGTACGATCAATTTAAACTCGATTTAACCGATTTGCAAATATTGATGGCGCAAAGCGATGAAAATTGGAAAGAATATATAAAACAATCGGCAAAAACATCACCAATGCACATACTAAATCCGATTACATTGAATTTAACATATTCGAAATGTTTAATTACTGATGATCCACGTTTACCGTTAAGTAAAATCACGTGTAGATTGCCATCGATTCAATTGAATTTAACTGATGCCCGTTTATTTTTATTGATTGCACTCGGAACAAGTATTCCATTACCGAATAGTAATAATTTAGATGAACTGCAACCGTTAACACGTGACAAAAACGGTGGTTCCAGTATGATGTTATTAAAATATTTAGAAATGCAAGAAAATGCAAAACATACAAAACAATTATTACCGAAGGTGCGTGAAAATGTTGAAGAAACACCAAAAGATTTCGTACAATTTACAACAATCGATGTCAATTTCGTAATGAGTGAATTGTCAATTATTTTAACACATCAAGATACAATTACAAGTCCAAAAACTGATTTGGCCACATTGAAAATACAAACATTTGAATGTGATTTAATACAACAAACATATAATACAAGAGTATCATTACAATTGGCCAATATTAGTGTACAACAAAAACGTAATAATCAAATAATCGATGTCATTAGTACGCCATCTAGTGTTGAAGTAATAAAAATTGAATTCACACAAGTCGACATCAAGTCACCGGAACTGCATTCGGTGTACAAGTCGTGTGAAGCACGCTTAATACTGGAATTTGGTAAATTGAATGTGGTTCTGCATCAAGAAGGCTTATTATCGTTAATACAGTTCAGTAAAGAGGTGCAAGAACAAATCGTATCAATGACGGAAAATTCAAATGTTGATCGTGTCGCATCAACTGCATCACGTTCCAGTTTAAAACGCCGCCTGTCGACGATTAGTGAAAGTGTTGGTCAATCAGTTTATACAAAGAAACGTAAACATGTTCCAGTTGTTGTTGAAACAATTAAATTTAAATTGAATGCACAATGGAATGAATTAGTTGTTGAATTTGCAACAGATGAACATCGTATTTCGTCTTGTGCAATACGTGGCATCAATGCGGATGTTATTGTTAAAGAACCATACACTCAAGTCAATGCCAAATTGCAAGATTTAGCTATAATTGATTTAAATCCAAAAACTGTACACAATTTAATTATAACTGGCAGCAAAGATGAAACATTATCATCGCAAATTGTTTTAAACAACGTTACGGATAATAGCGATAAACCGGACATTGTTGTGAAAGCTAAATTGGGTGGATTAAGAATCGTTTTTCTGAATTGGTTCGTTTCTAATATGTTGGTAAGTTTTTTATTGACTCCCCCCGGTATTTATACAAAATGTACAAGGGTGAGTCGAATATTATTTGATCGTGTTTTGTTTTTGTAGAACTTTTTGAATCAATTTCAAGCGGCACAACAAAAGTTAATCGAAGCATCACAGGCGGCAGCACAAGCGGCCAAAGAAAATATGAAAGATGTTTATGAGAAAGCAACGAAAATTTCATTAGACATCAATTTGAAAGCACCCGACATTATTATACCAACTGATTCGAATAGTTACGATGCAATTTTATTGGATTTAGGTCTAATATCGTTATCAAATCGTTTTATAACATTGGATATAAAAAAATCCGACGATGAACAACATGCGGCCGTAATTGATGAACTTGAAATGACATTAACTGAATTGAAAATGGCTCGAATACGTTTAAATAAACATAATGATATTGAAAGGGAGTGTTCACTGTTGGAACCAGTTAATTTTAAATTGAAAATCGATCGAAATTTGTCTAGTTCATGGTATAAAGCTGTGCCCGATGTGGATATATCGGGAAAAATTAATATTATTAAGGTAACTCCATCTAGTGGTGATTTAAACGAAATAATGTATACGATTTTTAGTTGTTATTGAGTCAAGCTGATTATCAAATGATTATGAGCGTATTAAGTGGTAATTTAGTTGAAGGACAACAAGAAAAATCGACACAAATCGATGAATCTCCAATAGTAAAAAAGGATGTTAGAGCAACAATTGAGGCTATCAGAACGGATTCTCAAGTAACTACAGAAACTGGTCAAGAACAGATGCCAAAAGTGCATGTTTTCCTTAAATTCAACTTTACAATGGATGAATTAATCATTAATTTGTACAGTGGCGGCGTTAAATTGGTAAAAAAACTTAATGAATCTTAAATTTCGTTTGAATTTAACAAATTTTATGATTAGTTGACTACCGATTCACCTTGCCATCAACCGAATACACAATTAGGTCGTTTTTCACTAGAGGGCCTGTCAGTTAAAGGGCGCATTTTAACTGATAACTCGATTATAACGTCAGTTTTATTAGTAAATTGTTTATTGGACGATATGCGTAAAGGACGTGAAAATAAATTGAATCGTTTAATTGAACGGTCACAAAATAGTGATGATTCAAGTGTGACGTCATCGGTTGAATCGATTGCGCCCCGTAGTATGATTGATGTAACATATCAACAGAAAAATAATGATATGTTTGGTAATTATTTCATTTGTTTGATGAAGTAAAATAGTAGATTTCTGTTTTTTTTTTTGTAGCTGATGTTCGCGTATATAGTTTTAAATTAATATTATCTGTTGAATATTTAATGAAAATCGCCGATTTCTTTGGTGATGGTGCAAAACCGCCACCAGCAAAAGTTGAACCAGTTGCAAAAGTAGCAAAAAAAACACGTGATACACTTACAACAGCGACACCTATTGTGGAAAAAGAAGCACAAATGACGTTGAATTTGAAATTGGAAAAGCCGGATATTATTTTAGTTGAACATATGGATCATATTAATACAAATGCAATGATTTTAAACGTAAATTCTAAAATAATTTTATATTTTTGAATTTTAAATTGTTGATTTTCAGAGTGAAATTTTATTGAAATTACGTACATCTGGTAAACATCAAGTAATTAATGGTACAATAAAAGATTTACAATTGTATACATGTAATTATAATCCGACTAGACGTGCTGAAACACGTAGCGACATCTTACATCCACTTACAATAAGTTTAGCTGGTTCAACACCGGAACATAAAGGATTACATGTTGAAGTAATAATTTGAAAACAAGTTAAATTTATGTTAATAACTAATTTAAAATATTGTTTTCCTAGTTAATGATAACCGACATACGTTTAAGTGTCAGTCCAGATACTATAGAACTATTAAATCGTGTGTTGGTAACAATGCAAAGTGGTGGTATAAATCAGCAAGATGAACAAGAACGTGTATTTGATTATTTGAATTTGTGGCAAGCGAAACAATTTCAAGATCCCGATTATTGGTTCTTAAAAACCGATTTAGGTTTAGAAGCAATTGAATCAACGGATAATTTTGTTCGTCAACAACCATTAGAAGAATTATGTATTATATCTGTACCATCGATAATTGTTACCATTGAAGCTGGTATTGGTAATAAAACTGTACCAATGATCTTGTTAGAAACGAGTTTGAAAGGAATCGCCAGAAATTGGAGTTCACAGGTAAGATATGTTTTTTGATCAACCCTCGTATATGTACGAGTAGTGTTCACATACCTATAAAATATATACTGCTTCAACCTTACTAAAATCACATTAAAAAATGGGCCAGT